>JACEVL010000514.1:742500-790000 GCA_020284085.1 Aporrectodea caliginosa
ATTAGAGAAACCATTCTAATCAGAATAATTCCTTCGTTGACAAAAATACTCCTGACGTCTTTATTCTCCTTCACGTCAGAACTGGCTTCCTCTAATGCGATCCATTCATTAGTAGTGGCTTCGTAATACTAAATAGCGTGGCTTCTTCTTTGATGGGGGGAAGATTGCTCGTCGTTCTTTTAATAGTAGGCATAATCCGTATCAAAGAAATCACGGTGAAGCCAGTGGTGGTTAGGAAGAGAGTATTTTAGTTAGATTCTCTGGTTCCTTATACGAGCACCGTTGTTTCCACTTGAAGTTAGCAATAAAAAATTAATAATAAGAGTAGTAGTAGGCCTAACTGTAGTAGCTTTAATACTAATAATGCTAATAATACTAATATTCTTTATTTATAGCCTATATTAAGATAGATTATTGCTATTATTAAATTAGATAATTAGGTCTACTGTCATTAATAATAATAATAATAATAATATCTTTTTCTTTAATAAGCGCCTGACAAACGCACTGCGCTGTACATTTACATGTTATGCAATTTAAATCTTAACTACTAACAGAACAGACAGCCTGCAATACAACGGCGCTAATAGCAGCCTACAAACATATCCGCCCAACGGGGGCTCGAACTCGGTACCTCTCGGTCTGTGTGCCAGATGTTATCCAATGCGCCACGAGCCCCCATGAGGCAGCTTAATACTAAAAAGAAAAAGTTGCGAGAGGAAAATTAAGTTAGCCTATTGAATCCACTTGCTGCTTTTAAGGAGTGGAAATATTTTTTTATAACCATGAGAAATAAGTTAGATCACATCAGATTTCGCGTTTAAAACGCATCTAAATTTTCTAAAACTCCAATAAGAGAGTCTAGTCGCCCTCGCACAAGGTGTCGTCAATTATAGTCTACTGTGTTGAATGACAAGCATGTTTTTTGCATTAATTGCGCATGGCAAGAAAACAAATTGTGATCTAGCGACAGACTTAGAGTGCGGATAATCCAACCTCTAGTTACCGCATTTTCTTTCAATTTAACGCCATTTTGTTCAGCTTGGCGAGAAGAAGATTCACTTTTGCTATTATTATGCTGATTTAAGTGAGTTATTCTTTTCTTTCATTAATTTACCAGCACTTTTCAAGCATAATTTATAATATTATTATTCTATTTGTATTTGGTTAGTTTTCGATTTGTATTTTCGATTTGTTTTTGGATTTACAGACTGATAATAGTAGGATTATAACCACTCCGCTATTAAGCATACTGAGGAATGTATCAGTGATGCAAAATTTGTCGGGTCCAGCTTTTAAGAAATATAGGCCTACTAGAGTTTTTGCCCTGTTTCTTTTCTTGGAGGAGATGGAGCAGGAGAATAAAGAAAATGAAAGAGGAGGAGGAGGACTTAGTTGTGGGAAAGGAGGGCGATAGTGATAGAGCAATAGTGATCAATTTCGGGCGAGAGAAGTTGTTGGCGTGAAGTTGTTGGTATTGTCATAAAGGTATTGATAATTTGAAATTACGGTCTGTGAGTTGGCCTATCTAGGAGGTAGTAAGGTGGTGGAAGAAAAGGTTGTGGTGATAGAGGTGGAGTCCAATATGGCAATTGAAGTCAAGGGTATTAATTTTCATTTTTAGACCTTTCTAGAAGTTCACAAAACCCATTGCCAGTATTCTTATCGGGATATGGTACGCCATAGCAAAGTCCAATCAAAATTGTATATATGCCCATTTCAGCTCGTAACAGATACCACAGTAATGTAGATAAGCCAGAAAAGACTAGTTTCATTGTGTCTTATAATACTCTGTTGAAGATGTGGACATGCGAGCAAGATCTCATAATGAAGAAAAACAATTCAAATGGGAAATTTTGCGACAGAACATTTGTGCAACGTTATGATCTCAAAATCCACTCAAGAACTCATGCTGGAGAAAAACCATACAGTTGCAATTTATGTCACAAAGGATTTGCACAGACAGGTTATCTGAAATACCACTTAAGGACACACACTGGAGAGAAACCATACACGTGCAATTTATGTCACAAAGCATTTGCAAGGAAGAGTCAACTGGTTTCTCATATAAGAACGCACACTGGAGAAAAACCGTACATGTGCCATTTATGTCAAAATGCATTTGCACATACAAGTTCTCTGACATACCACATAAGGACTCACACTGGAGAGAAACCATACAAGTGTAATTTATGTCACAAAGTATTTGCAAAGAAGTGTCAACTGGATTCCCACATAAGGAGCCACACTGGAGAAAAACCGTACATGTGCCATTTATGTCACAAAGGATTTGCACAGGCAGCTTCTCTGCAATACCACATAAGGACACACACTGGAGAAAAACCGTACATATGCAATTTATGCCACAAAGTATTTGCACAGGCATCTTCTCTGCAATACCACATAAGGACCCACACTGGAGAGAAACCACACAAGTGTAATTCATGTCACAAAGCATTTGCACAGAAGATTCAACTGGATTCCCACATAAGGAGCCACACTGGAGAAAAACCGTACATGTGCCATTTATGTCAAAATGCATTTGCACACACGAGTTCTCTGCAATACCATGTAAGGACCCACACTGGAGACAAACCATACAAATATAGTTTATGTCAGAAAGCCTTTGCAACAAAGACTCAACTGAATTACCATGCAGAAACCCACACTGGAGAAAATCCATACGACTGCAATTTATGTGACAAAGTATTTACACCAAGAGCTAGTCTCATGATCCATATGAAAGCACATGTTGTGGGAGAGCCGCCCAAGTGTGATTTATGTGACAAAACTTTCACACATAAGGTTGATTGTGATTACCATTTGAAAACCCACTCTGGAGAAAAATTAGGTGAGAGTGAATTATGTCAACGCATTCAGTCAAGAATGACACAGAGATGGCTTGGAAGTACTTTGCATAAGGGATTCAGCATATGTGCAGACAATCACAATGATAGTGACGAAACAGTCTTGCTAACAACAGAAATTATGCGAAACCATTCATCTAGGGAGAGTATGGAGTCAAGTCAAGATGAAAAGCAACATTATGGAAGTCATATAACACTTAATGCTGACATAGATTGTTTCGTTATGAGACCCTATGGTTGTGGAATATGCGATGAAATGTTTGAAATTGAAAAAAGATTTGTGCAGCATTGTTATAGTCACTACTGTGATTATCCACAGAAAGATACATTTCTTGAACTATTTGAAAATCACCTTTTAAGTCATTCTACTAGAATACAGATAAAAGATTAGTTAAAAGTTCCTAGTTTCAATTTGTTCATTTTACAGCCACTATGCCATTGAAAACTGCTACATGGTTACTACCATGAGTGACAGGAGTTTCTTGCTCGACTGGAATTTATCTATGTGGATTGTTCATGTTTGTTGTGCTTTTTCTTTTTTTGGAAGGTCTTTCTTTTATTGAAAGTTTTTTTAGGTTTCAGATTTGTTCTTGTGTCTGCCACTGATTTGATTTGATTTTAATTTTTCCGATTAATTCATTCAAAGTGACTTATGGTAAAAATTAGACATTGTTGAATACCAAAATGTAGCTAGAAGAATTAGTCAGTGCTGTTCTTTCTTCAGTTGATTTTCTTCTGTTTTTCAACTATCTGTGTAACTAGCCTATGTGTTTGCAAAATTTTAAATTTCAAGTTATACGTCGTATACAGAAAGTCATCGGGAAAATGTAATATTCAATTTTCTTAGATTTGAAGAAACATTTTAGCATGAGCATTCTGTTTTACTCCAATTTGTTACATTAAAAGAAGACATAATTAAGTTACATTCTTGATTTTCTGTTGCTTTTCGTCCTAACTCGGAATGATAATAATTATAATATTAATAATTATTATTTCTATTTTTTATTATTTTCATCATCACTATATATATTATCATTATTAGTAGTCATCCTGTAAACGGCTTTATTGATTTATTAGAATTGTAATCGTGAACTCCAAATTTGCGAAGCGTTACTGGAACTTCTATTGACCAGGATTTTGTCAATGGTCTGTTAAGTTGTCTCCTCTTGAATTTAAGTCTCGCTACGTGCCTGCTCACAGGCACTCTCGCACAGAGGTGCATGGACGTACGCTCCAACCAGTGTAGCTAACTGGGAGAGTGAAAATTACAACTTTATCATTTCTACTAATTAACTTTACCACTTCCACTTCTACTACTAGCCTAGTGTCCTACTGTTGCTGCTGCTGCTACTACTACTACCACTATTACTAGGCTTAGGCCTACTATTGCTACTACTATTGGGACTAATAATTATTATAAATATAAAAAAAATTAGAGTAACAATATAATAACCTAACTTGATATCAGTTGAATGACGGGCCTATTCCCCAACAAAGAATCACAAACAAAGTGTTAGCTGGAATCAGGAAAACAAAAGCATTGAATAAATTGCTAAAAGGATATCTCGTCAAATAATCAGTCGGAAGCCGATGCTATATTGAATCAGGTTAACACAATAAGCTGTGATAATGTCCAATGAGACAGCACTGTGAAAGTGAGGCATTTCTGCTCCAATGTTCGCTTTTATATCTGCAGATTTAAGTCACCTTATCAGGAACTAATTCAAAGAAACTCTCCCACTGCATTGTCTCCTTCCCAATGATAACCTTATGAGCTTCAATTAGATCTCCTCTCCCCCTCATTTATTCTCTCCAGTTTGTTAGTTCACAACTTTTCAACCTTTCTCTATAGCTCAGATCATTGTAGCCCCAAATCATTGTTGTAGCTCTTTTGCACTTTCTCCAGCTGTTCCTTGTCATGTGTCAGATATGAATTCCATATTTGGATGCAGTGTAATTCTCGTTAACGATAACGATAACGAAATTGTTCGTTAACGAAAATAAAATGATTTCGTTAACGATAACTATAACTATAACTAAAAATATAATTAACTATAACTATAACGAAAATAACAATAACGAAAATTCATCCTTATTTTCGTTAATACAAAAATAAAAATAGGAAGTGCAATATGGACGATTCGACATAAATGAGAACGAAAAAATGTGATAGTTTTATTATGCAATTTGTCAGTTACTTTGGAAACTTGTGTATTCATGATGCTGAAAGCACCCATGCTTCAACGGCTTTCAAAGCTCTGAGCAAATTATGAAACAGCGTGTTAATACGCACAATTTTGCTTATAGACTTAATTATTGTAACTAAGTCGTAACTAAAATTAACTAAAATAAAAATTCATTAACTATAACTATAACTATAACTAAAAAATAATACTAACTATAACTATAACTATAACTAAAATGAAAAAACTATTAACTATAACTGTAACTATAACTAAAATAAAATCTGTAAGGAGAATCACACTGTTTGGATGCAGTATTCCAACTGCGTCCTAACCATTGATATTGTGCAACATCAGAAGAATTGTATCCTTGTCTCTGCCGTCCTTCGACGAATCCCAAAACACCTTTTCAACCTTACTTCATAGCTCAGGCTTTTGTAGCCATGAATCAATTATTGGTAGTTCATCGTTTGTACTGTATTCTCATAACGCAATGTGTCATTGTCGAAAAACATCGTTCGATATTTTATCCAGGTCTCTATTGCACGCTGATTGCCTGGTTCAGGTGATAGACCTAATCGAACCTATAAGGTCCTAGCTATTAGGGCCAGAGTTCTCCAGTGAACCTTCTGTGTTAATTTCGAAAAGCATTTGATGGAAGACTAAGACACACACATAAATAAATGTATACAGATACACAGATACATCGAAAAGCACACAGACAAACACGCAGATGCACATGCAGGCAGACTGATGGGATGTCTATCTGCATGTGAATTTACCTTTTCATTTGGCTCATTCGCCGTATACTTTGCCTCTCTGTATCAGCGTTACGGTACTGACTTTATCGGACTTGGTTTTGATGCGATATAAGTGAGATGCCTTGTGCAATTGATACCAATGTAGAAGCTTTCAATTAATCATATAACACTAAGCGATGCCTACGCTACCTTAAACGATGTTAAATGCCATTAAGAACAGGCAGTAGGCGACCTCAAGTTTTTACAATTTACAAATGGTAACCTGCCCCATCAATAATGTTCGAAACGTAGGCTATTGGTGATCTTATGGCTGTTTCACAGTGTAATTTCTAACAGTTAGTGGTTGATTGCCGCCATTATTCGAGCCATAAAGGTGATGAACGGTAATGATTGCATTTACACCGACTTATGACGGCTTCGCTCCGTTGCCCAGACACAGGACATAAAAACGAGGTAAACTTGCGAGCAATGATGATAGCGTGGAGATGCTCGCCTGGTCTATTGGTAACATGCATGGTCGTTGATTGGGCGGTGACGGGTTCGACTCCGTGTAGGCTAACTACCATGGGCAGGTTGTTTGCCCACACGTGTCTCTGTCACCAAACAGTATAATTGGATACCGGCGTATAAGCTGAGAGGTAAACGACACGTGTTATGATGCGCTGGTCCCGTTTCCAGACGATTGGTATTCGTCCAAAACCGGTTCTAAGACGTACGAAAGGAAAGTGTGCCCTCTCAGAATTCCACATGGGACACGTACGAGACCTTTTGTAACAATAATTGAAGTCGGACGTGGTTTGAATACGCGAATAGACGTCAGTCTGCCCAAAGCGTATAAATAAGCAAAGGGCGTTCGTATAAGAGCTTCCGTCTTATTCCAACGCAGAACTGTGACGAATTAAATGGACCGAAACGTTTCGGATCTCCAGTTCATCCATCGAATGACTTCTTCTCAGTGTCAATGAGAGCAGGCCACGCACATTTGGTCAGCCTACTGACCACTGGTCGGTCCAGCTGGCAATCGATTAAGGCGTCGGACCTTGCAGTGGGCCCATTAGCCCAAGGCAGAAGACACAGGTGGCTATCAGTTGGACGATAATGCCGAATGAAACGGCATCGAATGCCAACCGGAATCCAATGCCAAAGTACGATGAGCTGATGCCAGATCAAAGATTCCGTAGCGCTACGGAATTCCCTCGAATACAACAAGTCATCTGGAACGCAGTTGACTCGTCGGCAACTCTGGTCATCTAACCAACCAGAATACGAAATCCCGAAGCTGCAAAGAACAAATTCCTACGTTTTCCTCCTAAGTCGCCTTCACATTTCAACGGCAACGCTAAAAGCCCTAGCTGCATTGCTTAAACTTATGTCAGGCCATGAATTTGTCTGTCGCAGATTCAGTGTTTCTTTAGCTTATTGCTACTGATATCTCTGCCAGTAAACTCTTGCAGCTATCAGTTAAAGATGCCTGATATAAAAGGCTATGAACCTGCGCTACAGAAGTTCCTACAGTGAAATCGTGCCAACAACTGAGCTGTGATCTTATTTACTTTCAAATGTTTTCTCTCTACACAATTTAGGTAAAGATGAAACACGTTGATTTTAAATGAGACGCACAGTCTTTCATTTTTGTCACGTTAATTAATTAATAAGCAGCTGAATGACAAAGGCAATTAACCCTTTGCTTACCACATAAGGTTAAAATTAAAAATAATCAACTACAGAGCAGATCTATAATGAAATAACTTAAATGGAGCAGGAAAGACTAAAAATATAATTAAATTCAATATATTTTTTAAATAACGAAATGGGACTTTGCAGTCCCGTTGGTAGGCAACGGTACTGAAATTCGGCTAAGGCATACTGTAGTTATCAATCACACAAACTTATCTATGTATATATTTTTATCATGTGATGTTTAATAATGTATACATTCTAAAACCTAAGCGAATATGTAGATGAAACCCAACAAACAACGTCGCTCAATAGACACACCACGCTGCCACATGGTTGTTTACCCACGGGACTTCTAAGGAACACTAAGTTATAAAGTTCTGATGGGGCAAAATATCAAATAAAGTTGTTATTATTACCCCATCTAGCGATTAAACCTGATACCTTATAAAGAGACTTTAAAGTCCCAATGGTAAACAACCCTACAAAAACAATTAAACAATTGTTTTATTGCGGTTTTTACCAACGGGACTGCAAAGTCCCATGGGTAATGAAAGGGTTAAGAGGACGATATGAAATCCTCTACACACACAAATCTATCGACGACACCTGTGACTTAAACTTTCAACTTAGTACTCGACAGACTACCTGCATTAAATATGCTTGGCGCTCTGAAACATTTGCGTCCGCATTTATAGGTCTTTCCCGCCAAGTCAGAAGGCCAGTTCTGGCTCACCGCTCTTGCACAAATATGGGTTTTATAAGTTTCAGCCATTTCGCAAGTGTGGGTTTCCGGCTAACTCATCACAACGAAGCTTGACGAATACCTATCCCGCAGAACAGTGGCGTCTAACACCCCACCTGGATTGGGAGAACAACCCGCCCCCACTTTGACCTACTTATATTATCGGAAATCAACAACAACCATAGTTAATAATTATGATCACTACAATTATTGGGATCCTTTATTTATTTTAATTTATGAATTCTTCACAAAATCACGGGATCTAGAAAACGATAGGTCTAAGTCTTCAGCTCTTTTCAAAATTAGATATTGTTATTATGATAATGATAACAACAAGTCTTAAATTGTTCCGGAAATTATATATAATTATATATAATTATTTTTATTATTATTTCTTAAATTATTTGGGAAATTATATATTGTTATAATAATAACTTGTTGTTTGCGAATTATAATAATTATAGAAATAATGATCACAATCTTCATTATTATCATAGACATCACCGTCATCATCATCATCATCATCGTCGTCGTCGTCGTCATCGACATTGTTGATGCTATCGGGTAGCCTACATTTTGCACAATACACGTTGATGGCATGGCATGAGTGAACGCGGCATATGGTAAAGAAGACTGTCATGTTGGATGGGCTGAATCCAAATGCGTGTAGACTGATGAGTGCGGTCTTTCTTTTCTATCCACATGTCACCTTTCAGACGTCCAATCGATTCCTTCCAAACAGTTTCATTCATTTTTCCGCCCAATGCCTTCCACTAAAGACGCTCTTATGTATATACAATGGTCGACAGTTTTACAGAGTCACTGTCGCTGCTTCTTTTCTTCCTCCTTTTCTACCGATCTCTCTGTCTGTTTTCTATGTCTGTCTCTGTCTGTCTATTTCTCTCTCTTTTATCTTTCTCTGTCTCTGTCTCTGGCTGTCTCTCTCTCTCTCTCTGCTCTCTATCTGTCTCCTGTCTGTCTGCCTGTCTTTCTGACTCTCTCCTCTTGTCTACTTCTTCCTTGACCTCTTTCTACTTGTGTCCTTTTTGTCCTCTTCCTTACACGTCTTCCTCCTCCTCATTATCATCATTATTGCATCTTCCTCCGTTGCTTCGTCTACTTCCTCTTCAGTTTCTCCTCCTTCTATTCTTTCCCCGCATTTTCTTCCTCTTCCAAGTCTTTCTCAACGTGTTTCTCTCCTCACTCTCGTTCTCCATCTTCAGCGACTGGTTCAATGAATTGGTCTTCTAGGGCGAGATGGGTAATTCGAGGATTTCGTGTTTAGTTGCGGAGCGCTAGATAATGGTAATTGAATGAGAACTACATCGATGGCTTATGTCATGCAGCACTTGGACCAGAAAATTCGTGTGAAATACGAGATTGGTCAGATGTTTGCGGGTTACTGGACCTCTCTGAGATCTATTCAAGACAATTGGTTGTGTACCAGTGTTGTCATTGCATAAGCGTACTGTCGGTAATTTCATCAAATAATCAGTTAATCAGTCAGTCAGTCAGTCAGTCAGTCAGTCAGTCAGTCAGTCAGTCAGCAGCCAAAGAGTCAATCATTCCATCAGTCAATCAGTCAATCAGGTAGTCGAAACATTAGTCAGTTCAGTCTATCAATTAGACAAACAGTTATAAAGTCAATCAGTCAGTTATGTCAGCCAGTCAGTCAACCAGTCAAGGTATCAATCAATTCGATATGTCTATCACGTTTCTTGGTTATTCGTTAAGATACTATGAGGCAGATGTTCGTGATTCTTCTCTCGCCAAGCCTCTCCCCATTCGGTGAATACTGCTTCCGTTTTGAGGCTCATTTCTCAGCGCTTCGCTCCATCAGTCTTCATCATGCTCACTTTAAGCCTGCCTCAGCAGCCGGGCAACGTGGCTGGCTGTGGCTGGTGGGTGGGTCGAATATAAAAAGAAGACCGGAATCTGTTGTCCAAGTCATTTCCGGACATCGATAACTCGTACCGACAAGAGAGCCTTCAGATGATTGACACATGTAAACGGCGATGAATTTCATGGCAGCGCGGATACAGAGGCAGAGAGAGAGAGAGAGACGATGCTCGACGAAGGATGCTCGTCGTCGGTGGTCGATCATTTCCTTCCGGTTGATGAAGCAGAGTTTCCGGTCTTCCGCATCTACTGGCGCTATATACGCTTGATTGGAGACATTTAATGGCGGCGACGTTGCGTCCAATTGGCTGCGGCTGGAAGTGAAGCGAAAGATTCGTTTCTAAGGCCAATGGATCTCTCGTCCCTCATCGAGCTAAGGACAATATTTATATAGAGGTCGATTGGGTGATGATTGTTGCTCTACACATTCTGCCCATCAATACGAACGAACGAACGGAGTAAACCGATCAAACGACGAATCTTTGTTGAAAGAGAGGAAAACAACAATATGAACGATACACACACATGGATATTTCTACATACATACAAAAGAAGACAGACAGAGTATTCTAAGTTCATATACGTATATTGCCACATATATATGCATAGACAATTCTACGTGCATAATACAAATATATAACCACATATTATTCGCATGGACAATGCTACATACAATGATCTTCATCTTCTTCTTTAAGTTCTCTGCCCTTCGGCAGGTTCCAACTTCCAATGACGCCACTACATACAATGATACAATATCCAAATACAGATAATTGTATTATACCTGCCTGGAATAACCTACCGAAGTCACTGCGCACTCTTCCGAATCTTGCCCTATTTAAAAAAGATATCAGAGCCTACCTCCTTGACAATGCGCTATCTAAATATGGTCATTCATTGTTCTACCACTATTAGTTAAGTAACCTAGCTAAGTGTTGTTAGTTAAGCTAGTTATTCTTACTTCTATTTCCTGACAATGCTATTTGTGTATACTCAACCGTAATCCCTCTGCTAACATGGTATACGGGTATCCCTAATTTAGCGGGATTTCAGTCCCTTCTGGGTACCCGATTGTTTCCCTCAAAAGTTAATAAGATAATCATGTGATCTGTCTGTTTTAAATTTCCAAACTTATGATCGGTGATTAATGAATATTCTGGATCACAACTTGTAAACTTTTATCTGAAAACAAAAAAAGGATTGATTGATTGATATCTAGCCCTATATATAATCTCTTTCTCCACGTCTCTGTCTGTCTGTCTGTCTGTCTGTCTGTCTGTCTGTCTGTCTGTCTCTCAGTCTCAACGGACTGATCTTCTGGATGTTGACGTCATTACGGTTTGGCTTTCGTACGTCATCGGTCGATGCTCTTGTGCATTAGACATCTGCGTTGTAGAAATTACTAATTAATTGTTGTTGGGAGATATTTGCCCATAAAATGATCCCATACGGAGTGCATATAAGAACATTGCCATTATTCTCAGCACATCTTCAACATAATTATCACATTGCTGTTAAGGTTGTTTCCTTGACAACATAAGGCTGTTATCTCTGAGCATAGATTCGTTTAAAGTGTTGATGTGTTCCAAATGTTTGTTTGCTTAGGAGAGTTTCTGAGACTGGAACAGAGGACGGGAGATTTCTGTGACACGGAGATGTTTCGAGCGGAGTGTTTGGAGGATGAGGTGATCATCATGAAGACCGCTCGTTACGGAAGGATGAAGGTCGGACGTTGTGTCGAGTATGACCTCGGATACATCGACTGCTACTCAGACATCCTCCATCGTATGGACAAGCGCTGCTCCGGAAGAAGGGTCTGCGAGTTCCGGATTCCGGACGCTGAGTTCGAGAGCACCGGTCCTTGCCTCAAGGAACTCAAGACCTACCTGGATGTCAGCTACTTCTGCGTTCCAGGTATCAATCAATCAGTCAATCAAACAGAATTTATATAGCGCCTCTTCATATCTCTGCTCAGAGGCGCTCCCGACCTAAATCAAGCGGAAAAACAAAAATAATACATCTTTTGATCGTGTTTATATCGGTGGTTGCCGCTGTATGTAATTGTTCCCCCTCTCTGTATCTCTCTCTCTCTCGCTCTCTCTCTCTCTCTCTGTCTCTCTCTCTGTCTCTCTCTCTGTCTCTCTCTCTGTCTCTCTCTCTCTCTCTGTCTCAGAGGCGCTCCCGACCTAGATCAAGCGGAAAAAGCAGTGTGTGTGTGTGTGTGTGTGTGTGTGTGTGTGTGTGTGTGTGTGTGTGTGTGTGTGTGTGTGTGTGTGTGTGTGTGAGTGAGTGAGTCTTCACAGTATATATAGCCCGTTGACATAGGCGTAGCTACATTGAGGCACGAGGATGCAGTTGCCTCCTGTTGACTGTTTTATATACTGGAACTTCAATTGACTAATGAACCCAATGACCAGGATTTTGCCAGTGGTCTGTGAAGTTGCCTCCTCTTGAATTTAAGTCTCGCTACGTGCCTGCCTGTTGAGTGCCACCTGAAGTGTGTGTGTGAGTGTGTGTGTCGATGTATCTACGTCTGTATGTACGTGTGGTTATGTTTGAATCTATTACTCTCTCAATCGCGTGTTGCACCGATACCTAACTGTAATTATTTCTATCTCTTCGAGCGCTATGAATAGCTCCATAATGCCTCGATTTTTCATTTGAACGTTACAGTAATTATACGGTCTTCAAAGCCATGATTTCTTCCCTCGTACAGCTTACCTTATATGGCTTACTTAACCCAATATACCTCATCTTCAATTAGACAAATATATGTATATATACCTTATATGGCTTACTTAACCCAATATACCTCATCTTCAATTAGACAAATATATGTATATATAGACTATATAATGATAGATCGAGAACAATTACCGTCATAAGCTGGAGAGTCGAGTGACTTTTGCCTAAGTCTAAAACCTTTGGCTTCTGACGGCGAGGTATCGAAGGGATTTTCTCTAAAGCTCTCGCTTAATAAATAAGCTTTCAGTCAGTATGAAAAAACGCCCACCGTTCTTCTTAGCGTTGCGTCAATTTTTCTCCACTCTCGTTTAATTCGTTTCAAAGTTTCAATTACTGTTAAGGTTCTATAGGTCGGTGAACGTTGCGCACAGCTTTTCCGTCATCCGGCGCCTTCGGTCTTGTTTTGTATTCTGCACCTCTTGTATTTTGCAGACAAAAACATTTCGTTTGGATCTCATTTCTAAATTGATGCACAGGTATTATAGAACTGCAAGATTTAATTTCTAAATTGATCCACAGGTAACCTATGAAACTGCAGTACTGATCCTCTTCGACTTATATATAATCAGTGAGATATACGCAGCATGGAAAGATGTAATTGCACTCTTATAAATTGATAAACAGACAAACGGAATATCCTGTTTTTCTCTGGCTAAAACTAACCAACCAATAACACTTCTTCTACTTAACAACTAAGAAGAGCTTCTATTTCCTTCACCATCTCACCGCATCATTAGTACGACCGAAGAACAATAGAGAATACGAGTACATGCTTTTCAATTTAATTAGCGACCGGAAGCCTATATATAGGCGAAAGTGAATTCCTAATTAGTAGACACTTATTTTCCACGTCTATGATTTGTGTAGCAACACGTCTAATTAAGAGCAATTCTTGTGATTGGAAAGGGTGCATCGACCTCCTCAATGGAGTCCTTTCCTTCAATTCGGATGTTTTGAACGGAAGAGAAGGATAATAGAAACAGCGGCAATAACAACAGCGCTGGTTGGAGGACGAGAAAAAAGAGAGAAATTGATACGTTCAACAAAACGAAAACAACAGAGAACTACGTGACAGAGAATACACGACGAAAAGAAAAAAAGAGAGAGAGAGAGAGAGAGAGAGAGAGAGAGAGAGAGAGAGACACAGACACAGACACAGACACAGACACAGACACAGACACAGACACAGACACAGACACAGACACAGACACAGACACAGACACAGACACAGACACAGACACAGACACAGACACAGACACAGACACAGACACAGACACAGACACAGACAGACAGACAGACAGAGACAGAGACAGACAGATAGAGGGGTGATATGAATGGATGAATGAGTCAGTCAATGCCAAAAAAATAAGAAGTTAGAAGTTGATTTTTTTATCAAATGTAAAGCGACTCATTTCTCTAATCGATCTCTCACATGACTATTTCTCACCTTCCACTTTTCTGCTCTTCATTCTAATGCATCTCCTTCTCTCCCTACTCCTCCTCCTCCTCTTTCCATATCTCATCTTCCTCCACTTCCACCTATTCTTCCTCCATCTCCTTCTTCTCTCCTCATCCACCTTCTCTTTCTCTTCTCCTACCTACTCCTCCTTCTCCTCTTTTTCCTCCTCCTCCTCCTCTTTCTCCTCCTCTTTCTCCTCCTTCTCCTCTTTCTCCTCCTCCTCCTCTTTCTCCTCTTTCTCCTCCTCCTCCTCCTCTTTCTCCTCCTCCTCCTCCTCCTCCTCCTCTTTCTCCTCCTTCTCCTCCTTCTCCTCTTTCTCCTCTTTCTCCTCCTCCTCCTCTTTCTCCTCCTTCTCCTTCTCCTCTGTTTCTCCTCCTTCTCCTCCCTGTCGTCTGTATCTATCATTAGATGGTCTTTTCGTCCTCACCAACGTCGTCGTCGTCGTCGTCCTTCGCTTCTATTCATTCTTCTGTCTGTCGTCGGTCGTCGGTCGAATGGGTCGTTAGATTAATGTCTGCCCTCGTTGTTCCATTTCTGCAATCGTCCTGTCTCGTTCGTCTGTCTTCGGCTGTCTTCGGAACCGGTCGTCATTCTTCGCGCCACTGGTGTCAAGTGCTGCGGCGATCGAGACACGCACTCTCCCTCCCTCCCTCCCTCCCTCCCTCCCTCCCTTCCTCTCTCACTCGACTGCTGAGAAAGACACGTCCATCGTCTCACCAGCTGCTGATGCTGCTACTACTGTTGCTGCTGTTGCCGTTGCTGCTGTGGAGGCGGGAAACAAATTAATCACAGAGTCCTCGTGTCGAAGACCCATCTCTATTTAAAGATGGCGTCGTCTGCCACTTGTGGCGTTCTTGCCCATGCAGTCCCCTTGGTCGCCACTGCACCGCTGCCTGCCTGCCTCTGCCTCTACCTCTGCCTGTGCCTGTGCCTGTGCCTCTGCCTCTGCCCCTGCCTCTGCCTCTGCCTCTGCCTCTGCCTCTGCCTCTGCCTCTGTCTCTGCCTCTGCCTCTGTCTCTGCCTCTGCCTCTGCCTCTGTCTCTGTCTCTGCCTCTGCCTCTGCCTCTGCCTCTGCATCTGCCACTGCCTCTGCCTCTGCCTCTGCCTCTGCCTCTGCCTCTGCCTCTGCTTCTGCCTCTGCCTCTGCCTCCTCCACGAAGCGCCACGATGACTTGCTTCCATCGTATTCCAGTATTCGCACGGCTGCGATTACGTGAAGCCAACTGGAAACGGACGATGATTCGATTGCTACGGATTCTTCTTGAAGTCATATCCAGTGCACCGAAGGAACAGCAGCAACAATGATCGCAGTCGGTCTATGCCATCCACATATGCCACAGAAGCCGGAAATCTACTTCAACAAATGAGAATAGACACGTGTACCTCAGTCCTACATGTACCTTCCTTTCGTTCTTTCTTTCTATCTACCTATCTAATCTATCTCTATTCTCCCTTCACTCTGGTTGTCTGTCTGTCTGTCTCTGTCTCTCTTTCTATCTGTCTGTCTCTGTGTCTCTTCCTCTCTCTCTCTCTCTCCTTCCTGTTCTCTGTCATCTCCTCTCTCTTCTGTCTATTTCTGTCGCTCATCATTCTTCTGTCTAGCTTCCTTCTCTCAACTTTTATTATTTAATATATTTATTTATTTCTATGGTTATTTCTGTTTCTTATTATTCTACTTCTTCCTCAGCAACGGGGCAGAGATGATGCACACAGGAGACAGTTCTACCGGAAGGAGGATGGTGTCATTCCTTGCAGTTTGAATCCTGTGATCTGCTCCTACTCCGATTCTATTCACCTTCATCAAATCCCTGTTCCGATGTAGTGCGATGCATTTTCTACCAAAGCTCTTAAGTTCTGTACGTCGACAGATTCAATTGTTCCACTTCTTTGCCAGCCATCCTACAGGCGACGAGTTCTACTGCAGAGCTCGTAATTTGTATCTCCTTTTAGCTGTCCCTGTTTCTAATGTACCTTGTTCGAATGTTGCGTAGAAGTGACAGAAGCTGAGACAGAGAGAGACAGACAATTAGAGAGAGAGAGAGAGAGAAACAGAGAGATTTTCTATATTTATGGAGATAAAAGATCCTGTAATCAATCATTAATCAAACGCTTTGAAAACAACGGATGTCAACACGTAATAAGCGAGGAGGCGCTTTTCTTTATTTGGCGTCCTGCTTTTGACCGAAATAATAATTTCGTTCGAATAAGCGACGGCTAAATTATCAAAAAAAAACTATCTCACGGCTATTGTATTTTCACGTTTTTTACTGACCCTCGCTGTAAACCTCTGAGTAGTTCCCTTGAAGCGTTACTATATATATCCTCTGAATTAAATCTCCTGAATGAATAAACAAGAATGCACCCGTATAGCATTCACGTTGTCCAGAATAAGACATAATTATATATTATGTAGGCCGGGATCAGAGTGATTGTTTGTTTGAAGAAGAACACAACAGTTAATTCCCACGACATCTGTAGAAAGGAAATCAGTGGGTCTCATTGTAGGCGAAAACGCAGGTCACGTCGTCTGAACCACCAAACAATGTAAGATTCATCCCACGCTGGAAGGGTTTGTTGTCTCCCTAAGCACAGAATAAAGTCTTTCTCCGTCCCATAGAATGGAACAAAATCATCCTAGTCTAGGCTCGAAATAGCATGTGTCCAGCTCGTAATGGCAGTCTTTGGTGTTCGGCAGATCAGATAACTATGACAAATGGCATTGAGGATTACGAATATAATTCCGTTTGACAGTGAGTTATGGAGTTATATTATAGGGCGGATCATACAAAGACAACCATTGCAACAGTTCAAGCAGCATTTGTTGATGCCTTCAGTTGTGCATAATTATTGTGGTTTCTGAATATCCTTCAAATGATTAATTGAATAATTACTACCATTTTTAATAATCCTTCAAAATCCATGGGAAAAGCATTACAGTGAATTTCTTAGCGGTGGAAGAAGGTGAAGACAAAGAGGAGAATTCCTTTCAGCTATAACCTGAGAGGTTGCCATATGAAGTGTTAGCGACAAAGCTTTGCTTAGCCTCGGCATATGAGGCCGGATGACCAGTCCTCTCCCTCGCCGTCTAATCTTCCTTGTGTACAGTCAGACTGAGTCAGTCATTGTACTTATTATAGCTGAGTCTCGGGTCGCATATATTGTATTGTATTTCAGCATTTATAAAGCACCTCTAGTAGGGTCAACCGTTCAAAAGCGCTCCCAGCGAGAAGGACCAGGTTTTGAGAAAAGCAAAGGAAGAAGACAGATGGCCAGATAGAATTATTGTAGAGAGAACAGAAGGAGAAAGCGCTCTCCAAAGAGAGGGACCAATCGAAGCAAAGGATCTAGACTGAGTCATAGCATGTGCAGCCTATATCTATTAAATCTGTGATGGAAACGATCTATCTAATCTATCGACTTCTACAGAGCCGTAATCATTATACCCATGCAACCAGTCGATGGTCGCTTTGAGTAAAGTCCCAATCACAAATCATCATCCATTGTAGGCGTCATGGGTCAAAAGGGTTCAGCAAACGGAACATAATGAAAGTCCAGTTGTTATTTCTTCTTCTTCCAGTTGAAACGGTTTCTGCCGACTACTGTTCCGCCCATTCATACATCAACCTGACCCTGCCTGCTGGCTACATCGCCAGCGAGCTGTACAACCACCCTGACCGACCATCGTGTGACCACACCCTCTACCCTTGGGTCATCGTCGCCCAGAGGGGCCAGCATATCAACCTCACCCTATTCGACTTTGCGCTGGACAACGCCTACGGAACAGGGTTCCAGAGAGGAGGAGGAGGAGGAGGAGGCGGAGGAGGCGGAGGAGGGACTGGAGACGGAGACAGGATCTGTCGTCAGTATGGGTGGCTGGAGGACAACGGAGCGGAGCGCCCGACCCGCATCTGTGGCGGAGACCGAAGGGTCAGCGAGATCTATGTGTCCAGCGGAAATATCGTCAAGATCTGGACTGTGGCTGTCGACAAACCAAACGACCAGAGAAAATTCGTCATTGCATACACAGGTCAGATCAACCTATTCCATTCTAATCAAGGTAATCAAGGTAATGGTAATTGGATATTTATATAGCGCCACTTCAAGAGAACATCGATCATTCACATGAAAGAACATAGGTATGCCACCTCCAGGCGTGCGCACTTGCGCAAGTGCTTACAGCACTGAAAGGCATAGAAATAAAAAGTTCAACTGAAAAAAGTGAAATATTATTAAGCTATAGAATTATAATTAATAACTTAGGTTCTAGTTTTAATAATAATAATAGGTAAACTATCAGTAGTCTAACACCATCTAGTAGTAGTAGCGGAATAAAGAACTTACTAACTTACTAAGCATTGAGTGCATGCACGTCAGTGACGTTATTATTTACAACGATTCGTTTCCAATAATGTGCAAGTATGATCTATGTATCGTTGGACCTGGTTGGTTTTTCTGCTTCTAGTTCTCTGCCTCCTATTCAGGTTCAGATGTCCGACGTCGCCATTCCACTCGCTGCTGTTGGACTCTTCTTTGAGCTTTCATTATCCATCTGTCATCATTCAATCCAGCATCATCTGTCTTGGTCTTCCTCTGGTTAGCTTCCCCTCCATATTTCCTTCGATGACCGTTCCTAGCAGCGAGTCTCCTCTCAGCGTGTGTCCGATAAACCGAGCCGAAGCATTTAAAATTGATTGGGGCTGATTAATGCAGTCCTGAATGAGTTAGGCCTGCATAAAAGACATTTCCAGAGTCAACACTGGAGCAATTGGAGCATGCACCACGGTTGTTGCGGCATGAGTTAGCGAACGGCATATTGCGCGAATTTGGCGCAGGTGGTAGAAGCACGGTGTGCGGGATGATGTGTGTATGTATGTATGCATGTATGTATGTATATATGTATGTATGTATGTATGTATGTACTTATGTATGTACTTATGTATGTAGGAATGCATGTATGCATGAATGCATGTATGCATGTACGTATGTATGTACGTATGATGTATGCATGTATGTATGTATGTATGTATTTATGTATGTATGTATGTATGTATGTATGTATGTATATATGTATGTATTTATGTATGTATGTATGCATTTATGTATGTATGTATGTGTTTATGCATGTATGTATGATTGCATTGACGTTTGTGTGCATGTATGCATATATGCATGTATGCGTGAATTTATGTATATATGCATGGGCGTATGCATTAATGTATGCATGTATGTATATAATGTATTATGTATGTTTGTATAGTATATGAATGTGTGTATGTTTGTATGTACATATGTAAGCATGCATGCATATATGTATGCATGTTTGCATGTATGAATATGTGTATACATGTATGTGTGTATGTGTAGCTATAGGTCTGTATTTATGTATGCATATATGTATACACGCTTGCAAGTATATGTATGCTTGTATGTATATAGGTATGTATGTATGTCTATATGCATCTTTTGATTCTTTTGCGTTTATCTGTGTCGTATTTGTCATCTGTTGGCAGATGGTATTTGTCCCATTCTCTTCCCTGGTCCCTTTTCCCTTCCTTCCATCTTTCCTTCCATCCCTCCTTCCATCCTTCCTTCCATCCCTCCTTCCTCCTACAAATGTTTGTCCTGTGTATTTACGGTCGTTTGTGTAATTCCTCTTCCTAATCTCGTCTCTCTTTCTTTCATGGAAACCAATAAAATGATGTGTCGTGCATGTCATCCTTCACAGAGCACAGAATAAATGCTGCTCGTGATTCTCCGCAAACGTTTCTTAGGACGTGACATTTCCATAATTCTTCACATGCCATCGAGTTTGTCCAATTGGTCCACGTTCCAATTTGCAGTCTAAGCGTTGGAACACACGGCAGGGCACTCTCTCTGCCATGGCGTTTCTGTTGCATCAGTTCTCAAGCAAGCTTCATGTACATGATGCCGTGAAACTGAAGATGATTATAAATCAATCCGCAAACGAATGTTATTATAGAACAGCCCACGGTCTACTTTGTCTCTTTACGATGAGGCATAAGTAAGGAGCATCAAAGTCTTGTTCATGGTCCTTTCTGCGTGACAACATCAGTGTACCGGTACGCTAGAATTCGAAGAACGATGCCAAATTACAATGTCATGTCAGAGTACATTATTAAGCAACGTGTCCATACTTTAATAAAGAAAAACTTTCTTTCTGCTTTTAACAAATCAGGATATTAAGAAGGGATTGTTTCGTTTTGGGAAATTCACTACTTTATGTCAAATAGGTGTTCTTTCATTGCTTAAGATACATTTTATGTGTAAACTATTGTAATAAAGACATTTGATTCACATAATATGTCTGCGCTCTGAGAATGAGCGTGTTTCGACTTTTCAAGTGAATAACTGTAAATAAGTCCATTCAACATGTATGCTATTAATATTAAATGACGTCTTTCACTGTCAAACGGGGTGGACTGATGTCGTGGATCAATCAATCATTCAATCAATGAAACTTGATATAGCGCCCCTTCAAGATATCTACTCAGAGGCGCTGATGAGGTGGATGATGAAGATGACTGATTCGAATGGGAAGGTGATTGACTCAGCTAGTTCTATCTGATGAGATGAATGTTCAAAATAATTCTTATGATGATTGACGCAGATGGGAAGGTGACTGGTCTAGTATCGTTGATTCTAGGATTATTATTTCGGACATCTCTGACCATTTGCCTGTTCTATCCTGCTTTAATTTGGAGATGCGTAGCTGTAAGAATTCCTTTATTGATGACTCTCGGGTTATTAGTGAAGAGGGAAGGGCAAACTTTGGTAATTATCTTTCTGAGGCCGATTGGTCTCCAATGCTTGAAGCCTGTTATAATAAGGACGTCAACAAGGCCTATGACGTGTTCATGGTCGAATACAAACGTAATTACGATAAAGCATTCCCGATTAAGCCTAACAGGACCAAGGGGAAACCTGTGTTCAAGCACCCTTGGATGACACGTGGGCTCCTTAAATCTAGCAAGAGAAAAGCCCAACTACATTTAAAATATATAAAAGCTCCTACCCTTGCCAATAAAAATAAATTTATTTCCTACAGGAATAAATTCAAAACAATCAGAATGAAAGCTGAAAAGTATTATTATGCAGTCGAATTTAGCAAGCATAGTAATAATCTAAAGAAAACTTGGAACCTCATTCGCACTATCGTAAAAATGGGTGAACACAGTGTTAAAATTGAATCTCTTAAAATAAATGGAATTAAAAATGATGATCCCAAAACGATGGCAAATACTCTTAATAATCTCTTCTCCGGCATTGCCCAAACTCTAGCTGAACAAATTCCAAATTCTAGATTTTCCTTTACCAATTACCTTGACCCCCCCATGCCTAACTCATTTGGCCTTATTCCGACTTCACCTGAAGAAATTAATAATTTGAGCCACTCTATTCATGACAGTCATAGTCGTGGTGTTGATGACATCGATCCTCATATTGCTATATCTTATATTCCTTTAATTGCTCCCCAGCTTGCTGAACTTATTAATTGCTCCCTTAATACTGGGGTAGTACCTCATGCTATAAAAATTGCCAAAATTGTTCCTATATACAAAAAGGGAGATAGGGATGACCCTACAAACTACAGGCCTATTTCTATCCTTCCTTTCTTTGCCAAATACTTCGAAAAAGTTATGTATGACAGGCTTAGCAACTTTGTAGAAAAATCTAACATCATATTCTCCCACCAATACGGCTTTCAATCGGGTCGCTCTACTTTCATGCCTCTAATGAATATGTATGATAAAATATCAAATGCGTTTGAAAATAACGAGTACTCCATTGGAATATTCTTCGATTTAGCCAAGGCCTTTGATACCGTAAATCATGATATCTTGCTACAAAAATTAGCTAATTACGGTATCAGAGGCACCCAACTAGCCTGGTTTACTAGCTACCTTGATAAACGTCTCCAATGTGTCTCATGTAATGGCGCTCTCTCAAGCTTTAGAATGGTAAAATACGGAGTTCCACAAGGATCTAATCTTGGGCCCCTACTCTTCCTCTTATATATCAATGACTTACCCAATGTATCGCCTATTCTCTCCTTCATCCTCTTTGCTGACGACACAAATGTCTTTTATTCCCATAAATCCTACCACACTCTTGTGCAGACTATAAATAGTGAACTTATCTCTATAGCTGAATGGTTCTCTGCTAATAGACTTTCCCTAAACTTGGAGAAAACTAACTTTATTCTATTTCGTTCCTACAGAAAAATTTGTCCCCCCAGTGATTCACTGCTACTGTCTATGAATGGGACCCTCATATCACAGGTTAGCTCCTCCAAATTTCTTGGTGTATACATTGATCAACACCTTACGTGGAGTGATCACATTAAAAATATCTCGGCAAAAGTTGCAAAAAATATTGGCATACTCTACCGTACCTCCCACATTCTCCCTTCCTCTATCCGAGCAAAGCTATATTACTCCCTAGTATATCCATACATTTCGTATTGTAATTTAGTATGGGCATCTACCTATGAATCCAGACTACATAAATTAGTATCACTACAAAAGCGTGGGGTACGCATAATAGCTGGAGCTTCGTTATTTGCTCACACAAGCCCACTATTTCCAAAATTTAAATTACTTAAGTTCCACCAAATAAGGACCTTCCAGATAGGGGTTTTCATGTACCGATTTACCCACGACCTTCTGCCTCCGAACTTTTCAGGTTACTTTCAGCTAGGATCTGACATACATCATCACTTTACTAGAAGCTCTAAACTTTATCGTGGTATTCATGCCCACTCTAACTCACGAAGATTCTCCATTAAATTTACTGGCCCTGGTGTTTGGAGTAGAATTCCTCTTTCTATTCAGCAGGTGCCTAATTTTCAATGGTTTAAAAAATGTTACGTTCTTACTTGATAAAAGACATGATTGCTTAAGTACTGTTACTCTGTTAGTTAAGATTTACTTTTTGTTTGTTTCTTTATGCTTAATGAATCGACTTAAGTTTGATAATTACGCATTTGATGTTATCCTGTAAATTCAGGCTGTTAACCGTCCTGCCACTACGTTAATTTAAGGCTTAGCAAATAGGTGTCCCTGTTAGCGGGATCTTTAATCCCTTAAGGGCCTTCCTTGTTGCCATCTCGATATGTGAAGTCTATTACTGTACATAACTGTATTGATGGTTTCAATAAAGATTGATTGATTGATTGATTGATTGGCTCTCTATCAGATGAGGTGAATGACGAAAGTAATTGGCCAAAATGCTTTAATTTGATAAGAGTAATGATAAAGTTGATTGGACTGTTACATGATGATTGGTTGAATGCTGGACGTAAGCTTCAGATTTTACTTGACATCTGTTCAATCCTGTGCTGATCCTCATGCATGTATCGGAGTCAAGAGACGGGGAAACCAGACAGAACCAATAAAACAGGTGGAGTGGTGGGTGACAGAGAGAAAGAGTCAGTTGGTAACGGTGCTGGTGGAAGAAGACAGATAGAATGTGTTGTTAATGGTGGTCGAGAGCGATTCATAAACCGATCACGTTCCCTGAGTCCGTGAGATTCGCTTTTCGCTCATTGACAAATGTCCTAATTAATCCTTTCGTTCTGATCGTAATTCCAGTCGTTGGCTGTCCAGATCCGGAAGTCCTGCCGGATCAGACGTGGTTTGAACGCAGTCCAGATGGAGTCGCCAGCATCGGATGTCAAAAGGGTGAAGTCAAGTGGGTCGTACACTGCATCGATAACAGCTGGTCCGGGTTCGTCGGTAACTGCTCCTTAGGTAATTCATTCTTTCCTCTCTATAACTCCAATCTCAATGCCATTCTGAGCGCCGTAAAACTAGAGAAACGTCCGACTTTCGGCTGTTGAATATGATGACTTATTGGTTGCGGCATTTCAAGAAGAACTCTAGATGGAAATGCTATTCGATTTTTCTTACTACTTGTGTGCAACAGTCGTTAATGTTAAGAAGAAAACGAGAAATAGTGGATGTTCTTGAAAAGGTCGTCTACAGGAAGAAAGATTACAGTCTGATGTACTTCTACGAAGAGTGCTTTCGATGTAATTTATGTCATTAATTCATTCGTGGAACACGGTAGCAATAGGGTCAGAGTGATCGGCCTGTAATGCGTAGACGCGGGTCCCAGCTTCACCTCAGGACGGTTACTGCGTCTCTTTAGCAAGTCCTTCAATCACAAAATTATGCTTCGCGCCACAAATTCAGCTTTACTAATGCTGAATGCTTACCTCGCGCATAATAAATGCAATATAGTAGTAGTAGTAGTAGTAGTAGTAGTAGTAGTGGTGGTGGTGGTGGTGGTGGTGGTGGTGGTGGTGGTGGTGGTGGTGGTGGTGGTGGTGGTGGTGGTGGTGGTGGTGGTGGTGGTGGTGGTGGTGGTGGTGGTGGTGGTGGTGGTGGTGGTGTGGTGTTGGTGGTGGTGGTGGGTGGTGGTGGTGGTAGTGGTCGTGGTAGTGGCAGTGGTCGTGGTAGTGATCGTGGTCGTGGTAGTGGTAGTGGTAGTAGTATGATAAGTGGTAGTGGTAGTGAGTAGTAGTAATAGAGGTATATGTTAAGTGAAACTTATAATAGCCTTTTTGTTCATTGTACTGAAAAACCTCTAAACTGACAAATAAACAAAGTCGAAAAAATGAGAATTCAAATCCAAAATCAGCGAAGAATGACATAGAAACACGGAATACTTGATAGCAATGATTCATCTGAAGTAGTCGCTTAGAATCATCTCTCATAAAATCATTCGCTCCTCAACCTTGGCGCTCGTATGAGAATCCGTGCTAATGCACGAGAAATTGTGGAGTCATTTGGAATGGCGGCTAGTCCACTATAGCTCGGCTCTGAACAGCAATTACTGACCCATTCTCACGCAGAGAAATGAGGAGACGCAATGCATTCGACACGAGATGGAATAGGCGCATAAGATCTATGATTGCAACGCAAGCATGGCGAGTTGCATACGGAGGGATGCAGAGGAGGGAACTGGAGGGAAGGAAAGGGCGGGAGGGAGAGAGAGAGGTAGGGAGGAAGGGAAAGAGAGAGGGAGGAAGGGAGGGGTAGAAGCAGCAGCAGAAGCAGCAGCTACGATGTCTTAAATAGCGCAGCCAGAAATCGAAGTTCTGACAGCGTAAGTGCATTAGCAATCCTTGAATTGTTCTATCGAGATCGACCGAAGATAAGCCGGACTCCGTGGCTGGTTCTCTCTCACACATATGCATCTCTAATGTACGTATGATATATATATGCATCTCTAATGTACGTATGATATATATGCATGTGACTATTAATATAATATATATATATATATTTGATGAATATATATCTGATGTTTACCTAAAGCACAGGCTTCATGCAAGCTTGATAGTCTGTCGCTGTCGCATTGGGGTAAAATGTGTTCGTATGGATTCAGAAATCGCCAGAGCGAATATATGCTTCGGCATGTGGCTACTAAGGCTTTATATTATCATAAATTGTCCATAATATTATGCGTATTAAATATATATATATTTATATGCCTCTGATGAGAATTCATCAAATCAGCGCTTCATAATTCTACAACGCATATGTAGATTATGAAACGATGTAGATAATGAGGCTGATGCAAATCGTTGGCTGGCTTCAACTTCTCTTAATTCTCAATTCTAGCATATTATTAACATTTGCACAGTTCAAACCGAAGGTTACAGCGATCGATATACACTTGTACTCTAAGTAGGTCATTTGAGTTCAAGTTCCGTATAAACCTATTATGGATAATACCTGCAGCATATACTAAATTCTTATTATAATCGTTTCTGTTCTTAGCTCTCAACTCCACCAAGTTTTAGATGCATTTAATAACCCCTCCTTTATCTGCGAATATTGTTTCCTTGAGACTCAGTTTGTGTTCATGTTGAGAAAGAGAAGAAGTTCCATGCGTCAAAAACAACAGGCAGGCCATTGATTAGATATTGACCATTGTACAGAAAATGTCTCTACGAAGAATCTAAGAACGGCAATTTCTGGAATAGCCTTTAGGAGGTGAATTGACAATTTCCGCTTTACAATGACTTATCAATAATTATATCTGAATTTCTATTTTTACAATTTTTATTGAGGTAGAACCTGGTAGACAGTTCTGTGGATTGGAGGGCTAAAGCGTGTATGCATGTATTCATGTATGCCTGCCTGTATGCAATGCATGCATGGCAAAATGTAAAGTAAGTATGTATGTATGTATGTATGTAGGTATGTATGTATGTATGTATGTATGTATGTATGTATGTATGTATGTATGTATGTATGTATGTATGTATGTATGTATGTATGTATGTATGTATGTATGTATGTATGTATGTATGTATGTATGTATGTATGTATGTATGTATGCAGGCATGTCTACATGTATATAGATTTGTATGCATGTATATATATATGGCGCATCAAAATGTATGTAAGTAAGTATGTATGTATGAATGTACATATGTATGCAATGCTATGCATCTATGTATGTGTGCATACCTGCATGGATATAGCTTTGTATGTATAATTGAATGGCATATCAAAATGTATGTGCGTATTGTTACAAGACCCCCACCCATTAAATCCCTATAGTCAACTAGAATGGCTCGCTAGGAGTATGGAAAGGTGTTCTTTAATGCACGAATAGAAATACAATACACCCGTAATTCGACAAGCACCGACAGAGACATCGTCACAGCCAGCACAAAAGTCGAAGAAGAGTCGACAAAAACTGCAGCAAGTCGGAAAGTCACCGAAAACTCTTGATAGAAAACTGAAGACTCTAAGCTAAAGAATGAACCTGTTGCGGTTCTTCGAACTTAACTAAACAAGCGAGACTTGGTTTCTTAAGAGTAACAACAATGATATCGTCAGACCAACTGCAAATTACCAGGCTCAAGAAATTTAAAGTAGACATCGGTTTATATCAACTTTACGGATGTTAGATGTCCAACTCATGGCCTCAAGATGTCAGATGTCTGACATAAAACTAGCAAGGGTTAACACAACCACTCCATTCTAAGCAAAGAGATCTAACAATAATCAGAGATATCTAACAATAATCAGAGATATCGAACAATAATCAGAGATATCGAACAATAATCAGAGATATCGAACAATAATCAGAGATATCGAACAATAATCAGAGATATCGAACAATAATCAGAGATATCGAACAATAATCAGAGATATCGAACAATAATCAGAGATATTGAACAATAATCAGAGATATCTAACAATAATCAGAGACATCGAACAGTATGTATGTATGTGCGTATGCCTGCATGTACCTACATATGCCTACATATGCATCGACTCCAACTCTCACAGTTCGTTTATTAAGACTCTTTAAGAGCTGTCTGTTGCCGTCGACCTTCTCTGTGCTGTCGCAATGCTCAACGGTTCCTTCAGGTTCTCTGCTCCTCTGATGCAATCAATCACAATTATTTCTTCTGCAGTCTTTCAAATGCCTTCCTGACCAACCTCAAATCCATCTCCCCAATCCCATAGAAAGCATTAAACAGACAAGCAACTATCCCCTATAGTTCTCTGCCAATTAGGCCTACACATTTTACAATCCAATACAAACGTTGTGAGTTTACTGAGGTCGACATAAATTTAACATTGACTCAAAGGTCCACACTGTATGTAATCTTTGAAAATGCAATTAATAGGATTTCAGAAGCAGAAAATGTAGTTTCAGGTAAATATTTTCTAGGTACAATTAGTTGGAGTTTTCTTTATATTTTAATTTTGAAAATGGCAATGTCAAATACGAAGAAAAATAAAAAATGAATCATCCCTGGAAGAGGCACAATTATCCCAATTTAAGAAAAATAAAAGACACAAATAATTTAAATTTCTATTTCATACTGAAAAATAAGCCATTTGATAATTATAGTCCCTCTTGGACCAATTTCTGGCCACACGCTTTCGCATGGAGAAACTCAAAATCCAAACTCCGTATTAACTTATAAACTTTCTGAGCATATACGCCAAACTACAGAGGCTTAAATATCAGAAGCCGCTTATATAGAAGATGCACAAGTGCTGACACGATTTTAAGATACTGCAGCGGAAAAATCGGTCAGCAATCACGATATGATAGCACTAACAAGAGTGGAAAGGGAGGCAAGAGAAGTAGAGAGACAAATGGACGGATACTGACCGATACTGACCGATACTGACAGATACTGACCGACGGACGCCAACATTGAAACAATTTCTTATCCTTCGGCAACTATTTGTTGATTTCCTATGACGCAATTACGTGGAACGGATGTGTTGATCATGCTTCGCCCTCATATGTGTGTCAGTATCTGTGCCTCTCTTCATTTGCCTCCATGAATCTATGCGTCTGTTAGCTTGTGCCTAGCAGCGGTGATTTCATGAATTGCTTAGTTAGGCGCTGCTGCTGCTGATCTCCACCTAAGGCAGAAGAGCCAGGTATAGACACTAAAGAACGCATCCGTCTCAGCGGTGACAAATACAATTAAATGCGCTACGTAAGTGGTCGGTTGGTGTCGCCAGAATACGACGCAGAAGAGAGATAATAATAATAAGAAGAAGGATGAAGCAAAGCGTCTCAGACTTTGGCTCAGACTTCTGAATGAGAAGGATGTGCGAAAGCAATGGACAGATGGCTTCCATAAAAACACTGCAACTGTCATCTTCCATTTACGTCCAGTAACTATCACCGTAGAAGCAACACAGAAAAATATAAACGTTTTCTAAAGTACAGGTACTAAAAGATGCAATAATAATATTATTATATAGGCCTAAGTACTTAGGCCTACTTATATACACAAAAATATGCATACAAGCATGCATACATGCATACATCAAATCAAATCAAATCAAATCATTTTATTTTGTAACCAAACCAAACAATCATCTTACAATTACAGAGTTACAAAGTACACAAACGATAGGAGATGGCCACAAGGAAAGGCCCTGAAGGGATCATTAATCCCACTAAGTAGGACCACCTATGTACAAGTTAAACAAAAAGATGCAACGGCCTAGAAATGTTTACTAAGTATGACAGTAGGTAGTTTCTATTACTTGATAGAATCTTAACCAAATTAGGCAAATCAGAATCTTAACTAAATTAGGAAAACCAAAAAAACCAAAAAAAAATAAATGAATCATTGCAGAAGAAAACATGCGTGGCAGCGTGGGAGGTAAGTATTATGCACAGACATTAGGATTCATCCAGAAACATTATTATTAACACCAATCAAATACGTTCGTAGCTTTTTTTTAAACAATACTAATGACGGAGATTGCCTAATTCCTTGTGGAATGTTATTCCAGATTGAAGGTCCAGTAGCTCTAACTGAGAACAGACGGGAGTTAGTACGAGCAAAGATGTATCTATAATTCCTAGAGTTTCTTGTAGAATGGGAATGTATTTCTGAAGCAAGACTAAAAAAGCCCTTATAAACAGCAGGAAGCAAGCCATGGTCATAACGGTACATGAATTCACCAGTTTGATAAAGCTTGATTTGTTCAAATTTTAGTATGTTAAACTTGTAGAATAGTGGGGCAGTATGTGATCCATATGCAGCACCAGCCACTATGCGAATTACCCTTTTTTGCAGTATTATCAGTCTATGCAATCTAGTGGTGTAGGTCGATGCCCATATCAGATTACAGTATGCTAAGTATGGATATACAAGTGTATAGTATAATTTTATGCGAACAGAGGGTGGTAAGAGGTATGCAGTGCGTGCTATGATCCCAGTATTTTTAGCAATTTTTGAAGAGATACATTTTATGTGGTCCTTCCATGTTAGATGCTGGTCTACATAGACTCCCAGAAATTTTGTGGACTCAACTCTGGAGAGGGGAGTTCCATTAATGCTTAGTATAGGGTACTGCGAGGGACAAGGTTTCCTATGAGACTTGAATAAGATATAATTCGTTTTATCAAGGTTCAGGGTAAGTTTATTGGCACAGAACCAATTTGCTGCTAGTGTGAGTTCCTCATTTACTATTTGAAACAGGGTTTCCAGAGAACTGTGGGAATAAAAGACATTTGTGTCGTCTGCAAACAATATAAAGTACAATTTAGAAGAAACATTGGGGAGGTCATTTATATAAATTAGAAATAGCAGGGGCCCTAAGTTAGACCCTTGTGGTACACCAAATTTGATAGTTTTTAGATCAGAGAGGGAGCCATTGCAATAGACACATTGCGAACGGTTTTCTAAATAACTTTTAAACCATTGGAGTTGGTTGCCTCGTATTCCATACCTTTCCAATTTACTCAGTAGAATCCCATGATCGACAGTGTCGAAGGCCTTAGCCAAGTCAAAAAAGATACCTAATGAGTATTCGTTTCTGTCTATGGCATTAGAGATTCTATCTTGCATGCTTTATAGAGACATAGAGGGAAAATGGCCAGCTTGAAAGCCATGCTGGGAAGGGAATATTACATTGTTTTTTATGAGAAAGCCATTGATTCGCTCATACATAATTTTGTCGAAAAATTTACAGAAATAGGGGAGAAGAGAGATGGGTCTGTAGTTAGTAAAATTATCTTTTGCACCCCGTTTGAAAATAGGTACTATTTTAGCAGTTTTTAAAGCTTGGGGGAAGATGCCATAGGTGAAGGAACAATTTATTATATCTGCCAGCGGCTGAGCAACGCTAGCTAAATGCTTATTAGCAATGCAAGGGTCTATATCATCTATCCCTTTGCTATGCGTTAGACGGGTTGAATGAGATAGATTCATAATCTCCTCGGGGGTTGTTGGAAGGAGTCCAAAGGAGTTCGAGAGTGGGGTTTTAAAGAAAGTTGTGAAGGAGGTTGAGGAATTGGGTATTTCATCAGCAAGGGACTTAGCAATGTTGACAAAATAATCGTTAAATTTGTTTGCCATTCTATCGGCATTATCAGTCTTAGTGCCATCGATTACTAATCCATCAATGGAGGATTCTAAATTGCCTAATTTTACTATTGACTTAATCAGCCTCCAGGTCTGCCTTAGGTCAGTATTGCATTTACTAAATTCTGCAGCATAGTAGTTCCGTTCAGCTTTGATTCTCACAGTTTTAAATTTATTTCGATACATTGTGAATTTGGTTTTATTGCTCGATGTAGGATTTTTTATGTATCTTAGATAGAGAGAAGCCTTTTTTAGTGGATTTTAGAAGTCCTTTCGTCATCCAGGGCTGGCTAAATGAAGATTTATTCTTTCTTTTTGTGGTAATAATTGGAAAGGCTTTTTCATAGGCATTTTTATATTTTTACATACATACATACATACACGCATTCATGTATACATACATAAATACATAAAATACATGCATACATGCTAGGGTGGTCCTAAAAAGTAAAAGTTGTTATTTCCCTGATGGTACCCTCTCAATCTGTTACCTTACCTTCGTAGTAAATAAGTGCAACATTTTAGCTTCATTGATTGATATTTAGTAGTCGCTCAATGCTCGTGACTTTTCACTATATTGACTAATCACGATAATATTGCTCTTCCCAGGCTAATGCCGAAAAATAGACAAATCAGCTCATAAAGTATTAACAAAAACTTTCTAAACCAAAGAAACAAGCTGGACAATGTAGACTGTAAGAGATTGAGTGACAAACAGATCTACTGAACATTGATATTCAGTAGATCAGTCATTTAGTTTTTGAGTGATAGAAGTTGCTGCAAAGACTGCCTTTTACTGAACAATATCTGCGTAACAGATTTAGAGTTTTAGATTGTTGAATTCCTAGAAGTAGCACATACTTCTTTGCCTCAGGGAAACTGAGCTCTGTGCACAGATACACAGATACAACCTGCAATAGGGAATTATTGTTTTGCTCTTCATTTTGGTGATGGATGAGCTGAATTCTTTGATGAGTTTTACATCCTGTTCGGCATTGTCGTTCACAATACTGAGACTATGTGCGCAATGTTTTGCCTTCTGAAAGTCCTTATTTCCTTCCTATTGCTCAGTATCAATCAGAGTTAGGAACTTGCTGGACAGTTCAAATATCTCAAAGAAGTTGAGAGTACTGACGATCACAAAATCTTCTAGCTGCATGCTGTCAATATTGCTGATCTGCATTTAAATACATTTTGGCGGCTTATTCAGTCCTGGATTTTGAAGTACCTTGATCATCTTTCGATTTACTCCATGGTCAATGGCAGGGTCAAAAAAGACAAAGGCTATCATCTCCTAACTCAGATGCCACAAATGCCTGAAAAGAGCCTCGGTGGTTGCTGCAGAATTGACGTCATTTATCTCCTTGTACTTCAAGAGAGACTTCAGACGCCGAAGGTAATTGGAAGGCGCTGTAATCGGGTTGGGACAAGAAATCCATGCTTCTGTGTAGGCCAGACTAGTAAACAGGCTGATGTCTCTAAGTGACATTTCTTGCCGGACTGTAAGTCGGAATTGTTCTCTGAACATCCAGATTTTGATGGAATACAATATCTTTGCCCTCCATCTGGCTTGATGCATTGCATCGGGTGCCATCAATCGGATAAAATCATCACCAATAAAGATGACAATGAGTTCAAGTAGTTCGCGGTGGCCATCTTGAGGCTGGTTGCTAAATTGTAAAGAGTTCTTGGCAAATTCAATTGCATCAAGTCTGAGTTTACTGTGTGCTGCTACAATTTCTGAACAAGTAGTTCGCGGTGGTCATCTCAAGGCTGCTTTCAGATCTTGATGTGCTGTCTTGAAGTTATCTGTATCCATGTTTGGCCAGTTCTCATGGAACCGCTTACAACGTGCCATGTCTGGACCACTTGCTGGTCCAAATGAGTGTTTAAAAATCATAACCAGGTTTTACTTTGGGCACATGTTGCCAGCAAGCTAGGTGCAGTAGGTCTTTTCAAGTTTAATCTCAATCAGAGAACATACGCCATTGAGCCTGCTGGACATCCTGTGTTTGATGCTGTGGTATCGAGGCACATTGCTTTGACCCTCTCTGTCACCCCCTCCCATTCAATCCTTCAACACACTCACAGCAGCTTGACTGGTTTCTTCACCTGTACCATGATTTAACTTTGGCACTCCGAGTTATTGATCCTTTTCATATCCTGTGACCAATACTGGCAATCTATCACCCGTCTCTCTTCCGGTAATTTCAGGAAGGATCTTCCCATCCCAATGTACAGTCAGAGGTACTGGTCCATCTCGCCGACTAAATTCGAGTTTTACTTTACCAGCAATCTGACTGTGGTGTGCAATCCAGGCTCTGCGGATTGAGGCTTGATTGATTGCAAACTCAGCAACGTCATGTCTCAGGCTTTGTGCTGTCACTGCATGCAAATACGTAGCATCTCTGGGTCGTTCACATTTGACTTTGTTGAGCGACCTCTAAACTTTGTTTAATTTCAATAAAATTTGGCAGGAATCATTGTTACATGAAGCATAACAGAATAAAAGGGTACCATCAAACATTTTGAAAACTTAATATTTGTACATAGCTTTGAGAACCACCCTAATACATGCATACTTACACACATACTATAGTACAAACATTGTACATACACACATATACACACATACGTATATACGTACATACAAAAGTACGTACGTAGTACGTGCATACATGCGTTCATATGTACATACGTGTACTCAGAAACCGATCAAATAGGCCTATAATAATATAAAGCAATAGTGTTCACGAAGAATAAAAATGGCTTCCCTCGGATATTCTGACTGCTTTGTACATTGCCCCTCAGAAAGGGCAATCCACGTAGTAATGATTTCCATAGAGTTGTATGTATATCTGCATACATATTTGTGTATATGCAAGCAGTGAATATAAATATTATACTGAAATGAGCTGTAGTACAAACCATTCATGAGACGTGGGGGGAAAATGCACAATATAAATATGCCTATAGACTGAAAAGGCGCTAAACAAGCAAAGTACCTATTATATATTATACATATACTGGGTCAGTTAATAGCGCAGTAAACCAAAGCACAAATGATTTGGTCGACGGCGGAAGTTGGTTATTAATTACGGGGAGATATTGATCGATCGAAGGAAGAAGAAAAAAAGAAGAGGAAGAAGAAGAAAGAAGACGAGGAGGAGGAGGAGGAGGAGGAGGAGGAGGAGGAGGAGGAGGAGGAGGAGGAGGAGGGGAAGGGTAAGAGAAACAACAGAAAGGAGGAGGAGGAAGAAGACGATGCTTATGAAGAAGAGGAAGAAGAAGCAGCATATGCCTCTTCCAAGTATCATCATCGATCATTTCCGGTTGCAGAGGTTGTTATCTTCAGCATAATTTACGATTCAAAACAAACGCATGACTGACACGATAATAACTCCATTACTAATCAGGAGACTCACTCTGGCAATGAATGTATAATTGTATATACAACCCGATGTATGCGTGTATTTATGCATATACGCATATGTGCATACATAATTACATATACATACATACTGTATGAACAATGAGACCTAATAATCTAGTGCCTCATAATGTTTATGTTATGTTATGTTATGTCATAAAAACGCTGCATGTAAGATTGATCTAAACAACTGCGTTTTAAGACAGTCTGAAAGTGTTTGCTGCACAAAGCCAAATGCGACAGTACGTAAATGAAATGGGAGACTGTTCCAATACACGAGAGACACGATGGGTCTATGGTTATATTATAGGCCTACCATTCTGTCACTATCTGCATGCATGTGCGTTTATTTTAAAGCTGACATTCATTTTCAAATCATCACGGCCGTATACTTTGCAATAATGCTACCCGAAGAAAGGAAATTGTTTTTCGACTGTAAAGTGATAATTGAATGCTTCTTGGTCTAATCTTCTTCTTCTCTCTTTCTCTCTCTCTCTCTCTCTCTCTCTCTCTCTCTCTCTCTCTTTCTCTCTCTTTCTCTCTCTATCTCTGTCTCTCTGTCTCTCTCTGTCTCTCTGTCTCCCTCTCTGTCTCTCTCAGTCTTTCTGTCTATCTGTCTGCGAGCCTGTCTTAGTCCATCTATATCCCAATCTGTCTCTGTCATCCTTTCTGTCTGTAAGTCTGTATGTTTGTCAATCTTTCTGTCTGTCAGTCTTAGTCAGTCTGTCTGTCTCTCCGCTGTCTATATAATTGGTGAACCTTTTCATCTGACACTGCTTCGTCTAAACTTCATTGACCATGCTGCGTTGAGCTCAAGGAACGACAATTATTATCGTATGAATTTCAATTGCCTGGGAAGAGAAAGAACACAAGAGGCAGGAAGAATAAAAAAGTGAAACTCTAATGTACAGTTTTCCTATCAACGTTGACGGCCTTTGATGCATAAGATATTGTCCTTGGAGAAGCGAGACAAAATAGTCGAGGAGTATGAAGTCGTCCGACAATTGTGACGACTCAGATTATGTCGGATGAATGCATGCCCGGGGCCCGATAGCGCATTGGATAACATCTGGCACAGAGACCGAGAGGTACCGAGTTCGAGCCCCGTTGGGCGGATTTGCTTTGTAGGCTGCTATTAGCGCCGTGTATTACAGGCTGTCTGTTCTGTTAGTAGTTAACTAGTTAAGATTGTTTCAATTGCATAACATGTAAATGTACAGCGCAGTGCGTTTGTCAGGCGCTTAATTAAAGAAAAGATATTATTATTATGCCAAAATTGATGAAGATGACGTTCGCAGTAAACTCATATAAAAGTAGACATAATTAAGAGTTATAGAGAAAGCACTTCTGTAAGTATTACAATGCTGATTGTTTTCCAATGACCACAGCGCGCAAGACAATGATGGTTGTGTGTGCATCTCTGCAGTGAGCTTAGAGATGTCAGGTTGAATATTCGTAGTTGATGGATGCAGAACTTCTTTATGATGGTCATCAGTTAGTTGATTCCGTGTGCTACTATTGTTGAGCTTCATCCGTGAAGGTCTGTTCACAGCGATATGCGCTTCCAAATATGCTAGAGGAAAAGATTCATACTGCAGATATGCATAGTCTTGCATTGTGCAGGTTTTGTGGATAAGCGACAACAAACCGTGTGATTTTATAATTTCATTTCAAAGAGACGAAGACGACCTGCCATTAGAAAAGAGATATAGGACTAAACACGACGATGCTGAACTATCATCTCCTCAGACGAAGCAATATAATCAAAACCTACTTGAAGAGACTGCAGCATCGAGGCATGGACTATTATGCAGCCCATGCGTTTCGAAGTGAAATGCGAGATATTCCTACGAAGGAGATGAAAGCAAAGCTCAAATAGGTATAACCTAATGTAAGTTGAAAAGCGCGCGAGCAAAAGGTCTAATCTGTGCTAAATACTTCTACAGCTAATCTAATCTAATCCAATGACTTCTATAGCGCCATTATCATAATGCAGAAGACAGATGGCCTAAGGTCACTTCGAGTGAAATAGCAATCAGAAATCATGATCCATCGACAACGGATAAGGATTAGAGGTGATGGGAACAGGGAAAGGTCACTGGGAAATGACGAATATTGTCTCTGTGCCTGCAGTCCGCCTTGCCCTGCCCACTCCGTTCCTTCCTCCTTTCCTTTGTAAAAACACTGTCACTAGTGACAATGTTCACCACATTTGTGACCTCCTCTTCCTCAGCGCTTGGTCTGGCTTCATCTGGCACAACCAATTTCACATGAATTTTCTATACTCTGCCGAATCTGATGCATTTAGCTGAAATTTCAGCGAGGCTCAGAGAAACATTATTATGCAGACGGAACAGATAAACAGACATGCAAACAGACATACAGACAGACATGCACACGTACAGACAAAGACGCACAGAAGGACAGACGAACAAAGGTAGACAAATGACAAGATAGAGCAGCAGACTTCCAATACTAAATACCATCCTACGTGACCCTTAAATATTCTGCTTCTTCTCCTCCTCCTCCTCCTCCTCCTTCTTCCACTCCTTCTCCTCCCCATCCACCTCCTCCTCCTGCTTCTCCTCTTTCTTCTCTGTCTTCCATTTCCGATTCATCTTCTTCTTCTACTCCTCTGTATTGTTTAAAGCGCCGACACCTTTCATTCCCTTTTCCGACGAAAACTATATTTCAATCAATTTCTTCCTTCAACCCGCCTCATCCACCTTTCCACTTTTCTTCCTTCGTATCCTCTCTCTCTCCGCATATCCAATACACCCATTATATTATGACGTGACGTCGTTTCATAGAGGGCGGCACACATCAAAGTCAGCATCGATAGAGCTGATATTGAACCCCATACGTCATAGGAACGAACGGTATTCTTATGGTGGATGAACTTATTGGTCGTCTCATTCTTTCGTCGATATAATCTTGAGATCAATGATATTGACAATAACTGTTGCTGCACCAGTAGTTTCGAAAGCCCGTATCAGATACTTGCTCTATTCTTTGTGCTGGAGATTGACACCTTCGACCATCCTTTATTTGCCTTCTTTGGCGAAGGAACCAGAAATGGATAGACACGGAGGGATCAACGATGAAGTTTCTTTTACCAATTCGTATTGAATCTTCGTATTGGGGGCTCAGAGGTAGTCTCGACCTTCGCTCTGCTGACAGGGGCTCTGGTGGTCCCGTTTGCCCGCAGTCACAGTATGCAAAACCGCGCATTCTCTGTGGTAGGTCCTAGGGTTTGGAATAGCCTCCCTCGAGAGTTACGCCTGTTCCGTAGATCATGTACTGAAACGTTTAATGGCCATTTGAAATCTTACCTTTATGCTTGGGCTGGAGTTGGAAGCGCTTCTGAGTAGTTACCTTCAGGGGCGCTATATAAATTTTTGAATGAATTAATGAATCAGATGTTATAATTCATTAGCTCCTTCATGCACAGTAACTAGTGAGCCAAAGCGTTTGTCGTGAAGCTTTTGCCAGCAAAAGGGCTTCGATCATAAGTCTGCAGTTGCCAGCAGACAATTTATTTTCAAATGTTCGCCCCGCTTCGTTTCACCTTTGTCATTTCGCTCTTCTCAATTTCACCCTTTTCGTAGGAGATCAGCCAAACTCATTTCTGTCGCATTCCCATGGCACTTCTCCATTTACTGTCAAGTCTCGAGGAGTTTCATCGTGGCTAATTTTAAGGCGAATGACTGTCAAAATAGTATCCAGGATTCAACCCCTGTGTTCGTTTGATAATTATAATCAGTACCGGCGTTAGGCAGTATGCGACACATTCAACCGCATAGGGCTGCAAAATTTCTGGCCACTAAATTTGATGATCTCTTCTAAAATAAGTTCGTATTTTGTGAATGATAATTTGGAGTTCCAGTGAGAATTCATTTGGCAGATTCAGATCAATCAATCTGGTTTTCATGGGCAGTTTGATAGCCATGTAGGCTATCAAACTGCTAGGGCATAGAAATTAAACATATTTTACCGTTGCCGTTTAGCGATAGTTAGTATCTTCCTCAAAACGTGTATTGTGCAATTTGTCAATGCTGTTAAACCTACGGCTCGAATCGTTCGATTGTGCCTGAGTATATTTCTATGATTTCTATCTATGGTCGCGGACAATGAATGTACAACGTTGAGCTTCAATCGTCATTGAGATTGTGCTTCGTGGTGGTCACAGGCTGACACAGTTCAGTTTGCATACGGCCGCCAAAATGCTAAGGCCGACGCTGTTGACAATTATAATTGCTCGTCATCATTTGATAACTGCTCGTTTGCAATAAACACATTTTAGGGTGGTTGTAATTAGAAACTCTAATCGCAAAGGTATCTAATGAACAAGAAGAGCATAAAAATCAAGCCGTAGTGAGGTCAATATAGAGAAGATCAATCCGTTAGGACATAGAGGCAACCTACATCTTAACAACAATCAGTAGTTAATGTCAATACGAATACAACATTCTAACAATAAACGTCTTTCGCTCTAAATTATCTGCAAGAGGTACACAATGGTCGTATAAGCTGATGCGTAACATAGCGCATAATAAATGCTGAGTTGCATTGCGATGCAGATGGGTTATCTTCTCAGACGATGTGGCAAGATCACATAGATGACGACATCAAAGAATAAATGAAGTGAAGGATGCATCAACCATGATTCCTTTACAGTTTGATGATTTCATTTCGTCATCAGCACCAGTCACGTTACATATACGACGTACATATATAAGACTATGTATACGTCAGCTGCTCTATCAATCTGCCTCCCTGAGTCTTTTGGGTTACTATTAAGCATATAATGATGATGATAATGATGACGATGATGATGATAATAATTCTAAATATATTATTATTATTATTATTAATTATAATAATAATAATAATAATAATAATAATAATAATAATAATAATAATAATAATAATAATAAATATATATATATATAATAATAATTGTTAAACTCTTAAGGGACCCCTTCTACTTCGGGTGAAACAACACAGCAGTAATCAATTCTAATTCAATTCACACGCTTTATTGATCACCAAAATCCTAGTTCATAATTATTACAATAAAATTAGCGTTATATCATCATAATCGTAATTATTATAATTATTGTCATCATTGTATAGTTAAATAATTATAATAAATATTATTATATTATTATTATTGTTATTTTGTTCAATGTAATAAATTATAATTAATTATTATTCATATTATTCATCTCGTTGGCCTATACCTTTTGCCTAATTTCTCAGTCCTGGAATCATTTCTCTGTTTCTTTTGACCAGTTCCACCAGCGCCTGAAAACCTCTGTCTTTACCAGTGAAGACACTGGCCCGGGTCGGGAGCGCCTCTGTTTTTGAGTGACGCTATATAAATGCTCGATTACGATTACGATTCCCATTCTCGGGTAAATAATAATAATGAGCTTCTGCAGGTTTTAGACTCTTAGTTATCTAAATTAGTTATCTAAATTAGGAACCACCTGGTCTCTCTAGAACTTATGGGAAGACACCGGAAGGACGTTGACTCATTTATCCCTTGGCGCATCGGACGCTGTCTGGTGGTATGTGATGCCAAGGTTACGTTCGGCTGCTTCCTATTTGCCAACCACTTCTTGCACATCTGAGGAGTTGACAGCGCTAGAAAAAATCGTTAGACTCCTCTCGCGCCACATCACACAGCCTTTGAAACGGTTCGTCCTATTAATAGTACTGGCTTAGCGTCCAAAGGGATTTAGGACGCAGCTTAACTCGCATTTGTTAGGGGGAGGGAGGGGCGAGAGAAACCAGCCATCTGTTTCAACGCCTGTTGTCGCTGACAACGCAGGGTTTCAACGCCGTTGTTTTTCTCAGCATCTTCGCCAAGTCAGAACCCGATAAGACGCATTAAGCTTAAAAATCAGAATCTGACTTTAGGAATTTCGGCTGTGAGTTACACAGCAGCAACTTGTTGTTTTAAGCGTTTTAAAGTCTGTTGCAAGGGAGTTGGTTGTACATCAGAGAGGCAATTGTATTTACTTTGTTATTATTATCGCTGTTGTTGTTGCTATTATAATTATAATAATAATAATTATTATTATTATTATTATTATTATTATTATTAATATTATTATTATTTTATTATTATTATTTTATTATTATTACTATTATAAGTTTATTTTTATTTTCATTTTTTACCCGAAGTAGTACTAATCTCTCAGGCTATCAAAACTATTATTCTGATAAAAAAGGATGGTTTTCATTTCTTGATTGTTTCTTAAGAAGAACGAATTCTAAACAGAATACTGAATCTTCTTAGGTAATAAAATAAACGGATTCATAGGAACGACTGGCTTTGAATTAATCTGAAATGTTCTTATAACGAAACCCAAAAGATTCTTAAACTGTTATAATAACTCAAATTTGCAGCGAAGTCACCCTGCTGACTTGAAGCATACCGTGCAGAGACTAATTGATGAAGAAACTGTTGTCTTAGTGTCTTATGCACACAGACTATTATCTGAGCGCCCTGTTTGTGTGTGCTGTTGATTACAATTATAAGGCCCCCGCTTGGATCCCCATTATAGCACGGGTAGGCTTTCATATTTCATTAGCGAGGAGTTGGTGCTGAAGTCAACGGGGAATGCGACATGTGCACCGCGAATGAGAAGCCTATCATTATCGTCATCATCATCACCACAATCTTCCTCCTCCTTCTCCTTCTCCTCTTCATCCTCCTCATCATCACATTATCATCGGAATAATCCTCATCATCATCATTATCGTCATGCTCTTCCTTCTCCTCCTTCTCTTTATCATCGTCATCATCGTGATAATCGTCGTCGTCATCATCATCATCATCATCATCATCATCATCATCATCATCATCATCATCATCATCATCATCATCATCATCATCATCATCATCATCATCATCATCATCATCATCATCATCATCATCATCATCATCATCATCATCATCATCATAATCTTACTTCTCCTCGTCATAATCATTATAGTCATCATCATAATCAATATCGGCAGCATCATCAGCAGTTTCATTATCCTACTTATCCTCGTCCTCGTCCTCCTCGTCCTCGTCCTCCTCCTCGTCCTCCTCCTCCTCATTACCATCATCAGCATCGACATCATCTGAGTCAAGAACAGTTCCAGGCATCATGCAATCGCAGTGGCGTCGCCGGTCATCGCCCGGTTTCCCGCCGTTTCTGTTGCTCTGTTCTTCTTTTCTGATAAAAGTTCGCTATTTAGACCTGGACACAATTATGTGGGACAAATATGAACCCAATTATACACGATCTTTATAAGACATAAGACAACATAAGACGAAAGCAGGACACGGTAGCCAACTGATTAGAGCACTAGCCTTGTAATGCGTAGAGTATGGGTTCAAGTCTCATCGAGACGGTTACTGTGTAGAACATTGGAGTGGATGATGAAGGAAACAGACGAGGTTATAAAGCAATTAAGTTAAAGACACAAAATAGAGAAGAATGACATCGTTTGGTTCCTCTACCTATGGGCAGAACACTAAAGAAGGCCTGCGAAGGAACCTTCAGAAAGTCCTTCACTCACAATTGTTCAGCGCCATCGATCGTTGCTTGGTCATCCGATGTTGGCGCTTAATAAATGCATAATAATTGTAATAATAATAATAATAATAATAATAATAATAATAATAATAATAATAATAATAATAATAATAATAATAATAATAATAATAATAATAATAATAATAATAATAATAATAATAATAATAATAATAATAATAATAATAATAATAATAATAATAATAATAATAATAATAATAATAATTGTAATAATAATAATAATAATAATAATAATAATAATAATAATAATAATAATAATAATAATAATAATAATAATAATAATAATAATAATCTTAATTTCGGTGATCTAAGAAAATGTTAGGAAGAAAAAGGAGTAAAGGCAACGAATTCTGGGAAAGTGCTGGTATTAGGAGCTGATTCGTATCTAGACGGAAAAGCGCTGAATTACGTTGGCTAATGAGTTTTATGGAAACGGCGACGAAGATTATTAAAAGAGGGCGGATCGAGTGTCCTGCGCGATATGATGACGGTGGTCTTCGAATAAGGATAAGTTAAGTGAGGGTAGATGAGCAGCTGTAAGGCCAGTGTATATCGGTCGAGCAGAGAGTAACGGTGATTTCAAAGGACCTATTCGAAGAATTCTTCGTTGTAATTTTAGGCTGAGAAAAACTGTAAGAACTCCGGTGGCATCCGGATCATTAGGTGGCATTAGGAGCATTTTAACTAGACTGTGGACGAAGATTTGTTGCTGCACGTTGTCGTCGTCGTCGTCATCATCATCATTTTTATTATTATTTTCCCCGAGGTACATATTATCTCTCGGGATTGCAAAAATTAGGGCAGAGTTGTTCCGGAATGGCTATTAGTCTTCGTAGATGGTTTTATCGTGGAAAAGGTGCTACAAAAAGCGACTGTATTGAAACTCTGAATAACCATAGATAAGCGCTGAAAGAGGAAAGTAGTCTCTCTGCTGTCTACTGATATTTGGGCAAGGCAGTGGCAGTGGCGTAACGAAGGGGGCAGAGGGGGCGCAGTCATCAACCCTTGCCCCTGGGCGCTAAACCCTTCATTACGCCACTGGGCAGTGGTCGAGGAGGTTTACCAAAGCAAGGCCATCTTGATTTTACTGTACCCAGCGTTTCAAAGGCCAAGGGCACAAAGCAATACGATTACAAAATGGCAGTATAGGCTAATTGGATGCCTTTCTATCTGCTGCTATCTAGTCAGCAGCACCGGCGACCTCAGCTGATCTGGTGCGGTATGATTTGCCAGGGTGTCAATAACAGTGGTGGTGTCTCAGTGGAGATAGATGCGATGGACAGTCGATGCCACAACAGATCGCTTATAATCTTTCGGTCGCAAATGGTATCTGATGGAAAAGCATCTGAAAGAAAGTAATCACGTAAACAGGAAGATAACTATCAGGTGAACTATCAGGTGGAAATGCATTAGCTCAACGATGAAGACCAATATAGCTGAGTGATATTATGGCTTAGAGGAAGCATAAGATTAGAGAAGGGTAAAGTGATGAGGAATCAGGTTTCACTTGGGATAATTAATTAATTCTGTCTCAGTGCGGTTCACCATCTAGGCCTACATCCAGGTAGGATGTCGGTCGGTCGGTCGTCTGGCGATGTGTCCAGTTTCACTCTTCTTATTAAACGCTTTTAACGAAAGTATTTGTCGCGAATTATTACATTTATCTAATATTAAATATGATACTTTTTAATTTTGTAGCTCATCAGCAAATGAGTGAAGGAGAATTCGCTTCGTCAGAAGAAATGACCATGCCATATGGTAAGCCTACAATCATGTCATATAAAAACAGGCATAACGGTTAAGTAATCGTAGTATCGATATTTCTATAGCGCCCAATATGCCAAGTTACGGGAACAAGCTTATTTACAGGCGCTCAGTCAAAACAAAATCGATAGGCAGGTAAGAAAAAAATCGGTTTAAGGTGAAGAGGCAAAGTGTCAGGCAGGTAGAGGTCTACGGTGGATGGTGCTTAGAATTGAAGCGGATGGAGAGGTAAGGGGAAAGGATGGAATCAGAGTATTATTTGTGAAAAATGAGTGTTTTCAACTTTAAGTTTAATTAACCAGACTTAACTGAGAGGATAAGTATTATTCCTAACGATTATTAGGGCGTTGGGTCTTCTTTTAATGGCATTTCAATGGATGATTATTCTTCGATATCGTTTTCTCGATTATTCAGCTGTGTCTGTACTTCACTGTTGCCGAGTCAGCTAGTTGGAATTATTCTTAGTTTCACTCACGGATCAATTGCGTTTCGAACTGTTTTGCTTCACACTAAATTGTTGTCCATCAGTGACGGATCTGATCTACCTAGAGAGCGGAAGGATAGATGTCTAGATGGACTGCAGTCAAGCCTCGGACCTAAGTGACCTCTTTGCGCTTTTGTGTGACCGTGAAATCTTGGAATCGATGGAGAAAGGCTAAGAAAGTCCTGGGAATGGTATGGACCGTCAACCGTGAAGTCTGTCTCTATGACCCATTGGTTGATCGGTTGATGGGTGCCTGTCCTACGAAGACCATTTCGGTCTGCACGGATCAACAACGAAGTGTCTCAACCTCTCGTTCGACTCTGAATCCTCCGACTCCATGGATGCCGAGATGAAAAACAAACGCATGCCCAGTCCATGTACAAACCTGAAAAGAATGCCTCATAGCAGTAAAATACTAATATGACTAGATAGGTCGCAAGGTAGACTATGTGTTTCGACAACCAATCAGAGTTATCGACCGATAGGGCTTCGAACTGCTGTCTCACCCAATATGTAGTGTATGATTAGCTCGAGAAAAGACTATTGACGTGACGGGAAAGTAGGCCTATAACTTCTCTGGATAAAACAGTTACGAACAATTAATGCGATTCGTGCTTGACATCATAAGACTGATGTGTACAGGTGTACATGATAGCAGGCATTGAAACAAATAATTATGAGAACACAGCTTTCATAAAGCGAGACCTTGACGATATTTTACTTCTGTCTGCCAAGCGTCAACACGCATTCTCTAAAAATAAGCAGAAACTTACTAAGTTTCACGACAATCTGAAAAAAACTGAAAGAGAAAACCATTTCCACGACTCGAGCCCAACTTAGAATTCTTCATATGCTGGGATTTTATAAGTGTACATAGTGAGGAATATAAACACCAAAACGAAATCTATTCCTGATATATTATTATTATTATTTAGATAGATCAAGCTTCGACATGAACGTTATCCGAGACTTTGTCAGTTTCAGATTTCAGATTCTCTTTTCCTCAACATAGATATCACTCAAATAAACCGCCTCCAAGCAATTCAGAATGCCCTAGCCCGTGCTGTCACCAAAACCCCCAAATACCATCACATCACTCCTGTCCTCGAATCACTCCACTGGCTCAAAATTCCTGAACGAATAGAATACAAAATCATCTCACTCACGTACAACACACTTCAAACCTCCCAGCCCTCCTATCTCCGTCAGTTGTTCACGATCCAGCCACTTCGTCCAACCCGCTCCTCCTCCTCCCTAACACTGCTCCGCCCTTCCGTCACCTCATCATTAAAATTTTCCAATCGCTCCATAGCCATAGCTGTTCCACCTCTTTGGAACAAACTTCCGCCAGCACTACGACAAATATCTGACCCATCCTACGAAGTCACCAAAACTCCACCTCTCGCTATATCTCCACAGGTCTTTCACTCGAAACTGAAAACACTGCTTTTTGACAAATCCTATCCTGAATCCAACACTTCTCCCTGCCTACCTCGCTGTCTGAACACCAAACACCATCCACCTTAGCCGTCTGCCTGTCTGCCTGCCTGACTCTCTGGATTTTGACCCCTGCCTATCGATTTTGATTTTATTGAGCGCCTGTGAATAAGCTGGTTCCCGCGACTTCGCTTTTGTGGGCGCTGTAGAAGTTTCGAGTTTACGATTACGATTACGATTACTTGAGTCTTGCTTTTTCTTTATCAGAAAAAGGACCTCATTTAATTTACCGCCTTCTGCTGAGATTTGTTTTTTCCCAGAGTCGTGCGTTCATTCCTCTCTGACCTATATTGTTATTAATTACAAGGTCATGTAGGCGGTCTATTGACCTATATTAATTTATCTTTCTTTTCGAAGATAGTCAACAAATGTAATTTGCCGATGCAGCTTATACGATATCTTGAAAACTTCCATCCTGCCCAAATTACGTTCGGGTTCTTAAAGTTTCACTCCGCAGAGTCTGTTGTAGCAAGTATTCTTGTTGACATTTTGGAGGCTGTTGATGAGAGGCGTATTATAAATCTCTCTCTCCCTCTCTCTCGCTCCCTTTCGACACGAGTGAGGCCTTGGACACTGTTGGCCACTACATTCTTTTAGAACGCCTTTAATGGTCGTTCGGTGTTGCTGTTGCGTTCATTCCTTTCTGGGCGTACCCAGACCATTGTCTCATTAGGCTGTCTTCTATATGTACCATCCTAGGGGCCAATCGATATCTTCTACTTTGCTTTTCTGAAGCTTTGCTTCCTTTATGTCTTTTAATCCACAACTATGCGTGATTTGAGTGTGACCTTTGGACCAGGAATTTACCTAATCAGAATATGTTAGGAAAGTGTGTCAAATTTCTTCTAACACCTGGCCTAAATTTGCACAATACGTCTTTCAATTAGAACTGAACCGTCACGACCATTCATAGGCCTATGCACTTGGGTTGGTTTGTTGCTGTTTAATGACGCTGTGTCATAACAACGATGAATAGCGTCGTCCTCCTCCTTTATCCAAACTTGAGACTGGCACTACCAGAGAACGGACAGTGGCCGTTGACTATGGCACTGCCATTTATGCACCTTTCTCCCCATCTTCAGCCATTTCCGGCATTAGTAGTAGTTGCAGTTTAACGACGCTCTGTGATAACAAAGACCATTAGCGTCGCCCTCCTCCTTTATCCAGGCTTGGGACTGGCACTGACAGAGCACGATCAGTGGCGGAGTTTTTTCCGGCATTAATCGGCTGCAGTATCTTTTAAATGCTTGGCATGCATTCGATTTCACGTGTGAGGAATTGAATTGGTTACCCATGCAAATGTGCATTGACTTTAAGACCCTGACGCTTAAGTGTTAGCGTTGTTTGTGTCGGCTTTGCTTTACGGAGCTTTGCAACTCGGTCGCTAACTCCCTGGCGCTATAAAATGAGTGATTGCAACCTCTGTAACAAACATTAGGTGACAAGGTACACTACGGGTTGATATCAATTAAGAAT
>JACEVL010000514.1:795000-880000 GCA_020284085.1 Aporrectodea caliginosa
TATGCTGATAATATATATATATATATATATATATATATATATATATATATATATATATATATATATATTCGTATATTCAACAATCCGGTTGACAAACCGCAACCGGTTACAGTGTACAATTATGCAATTCACAAGACACAAATCTTAACTACTGACAGAACAGACAGCCTGCAAACACAAAGCATATCCGCCCAACGGGGGCTCGAACTCGGTACCTCTCGGTCTCTTTGCCAGATGTTATCCAATGCGCAATAATGTGTGTGAATTAGGACCTACTCATAAATTTTTTTGAAATCACATCAGTAGCGTGGCATGACATAAACTGCTGATATAAATCCTTGGCTCTGAAACTGCCTCACGACTGTATATGAGTTATATGACACCTCTTACGCAGCATGAAAACTCTATGTTTACGTTTAGTCGGTTTAGACCAAAACGATGACGTCACTAATATAAGGTCACATTCTGCAAGGTAACGTTTTAAATTTAGTATTGACAAATTAGTTATAATATTATTAATCGTTGCGTAATGAGTTTTTGCTTAGCTATCAAACTATTATTTTCTCACAGCAGATTGCTCGCTTAATTTTCCGTTGAAAGTTCAGAAATCTTAGGCCTACTGTTGGTCCTTAAAAAGGAGCGTTGGCATTCCAATGTGCATATGAGCGGAACAGTTCTTCATACATTCCTTCTCAATTTAAAACATTTAAAGTGATTCCGCATCCATAAGATCGTATTGGAAATTGATAAGCGTGGTGCTTCTGCGGCGGAAATTCCGCCACGCAACCCGCAAAAACTTATTTCTACGATAGAAATGCCGCCACGCAACCCGCGAAAACTTACTTCTGTGGCCGAATTTGTTTCACCTTTCATCTAAAAACTACTCTAACCCTGACCCTAACCGACACTCACGACGCCTAACCTGACCCTAACCGAGCCTCACGACGCCAATTTATAGGAAGTAGCCTAACGTTTTTTGAACAAGGATAAATCTTCTGGGAAAGGTTTGTCCGTCCTATCGACAATTCAGCCATTTTAAGATGTTTTCAAGTCGTAGGCCTATGCGCCGCGCATGCGCAAAAAGGTTACCGCCGAAGAAGTAAAATTTTCGTTTATATTGCGGCGGTATCTTCCGCCGCAGAAGAGTTATCCAATTGATAAACAGGAACATGTTGCAACAATTAAGCAGCTGCACAGTTATGGATTGTTATTAGATTCTTTTAGGATAAATCTTCTGCGGCGGAATATTCCGCCGCAGAAGTAACATTTTCGACGCAATTCTGCGGCGGAAGCGCTTTGCGCATGCGCAACCTTCAGCGCATGCGCAGTGTTCAAAATTCGGTACTTCCTATAAATTGGCGTCGTAAGGGTCGGTTAGGGTCAGGTTTGGCCTCGTGAGTGTCGGTTAGGGTCAGGTTAAGCGCTGTGACGGTCGGTTAGGGTCAGTGTTAGGGTTAGAGTTGTTTTTTAGATCAAATGTAAAAAAAATTCCGCCGCAGAAGTAAATTTTCGCGGGTTGCGTGGCGGCATTTTCCGCCGCAGAAGCACCACGCATTCTTTTAACCCAAAACTCACGCCACTTACGACATAATGTATAGGTTATCCCGTAGTTTAGGTTGCTAAGTTATTTTAATATTTTCAGTGCCGTACTTGACGTTGGTAAGTAAGCAGTCTACCAGTGTCCATGATTACTGTCCTCAATCCAGCTTCGATTTAAGAAATTAGAATTTTTTTCATCAATCCAACTTCTGTTTAGGCAAGAATTATTGTCATCAATCCAACTTCCATTTAACCAAGAATTTTATCATCAATCGAATTTCTATTTAGGCAAGAATTATTTTCGTCAATCCCACTTCTGTTTAAGCTATAAAAAAACTTCAACGGCCCAGCTTCTATTGCAGCAAAGACTTAGTTTAATCAATCTAACTTCTAATTACGGAAGACTTAGTTTAATCAATCTAACTTCTATTTACGGAAACAATTATTTCCATAAATCCAGCTTCTATTTAAAAAAAGAATTAGTTTAATCAATCCAACTTCCATTTAGGCCAACGATTGTTTTCATCAGTCCAGCTTCCATTTTAAATTGACAATATTATAAAGTACTTTAGCAACGTGAACCATGTTTTTACCATTGTATGTAATTATGTATCTGGCTATTTTGAAATGCACCTTTAAGAACCTCACAAGGGAGCTCAACAAAGCAATCTAACAGATCTGAAAAAGGTCTAAAGATGACTTGAAAATGTTTCTTGAGTTCTCTGTAACGATAATTTTATAGTTCGTAAGTGCAATGGAAGACTAATGCATCTGGCCATCAGGAGGATGGCCAGATGCATTAGAAAGCACATTATATGCAGGCATCGTTGTACGGAAGCGTGGAACTACGGATCTCCACGGGCCGCTGTACGTAACGACCCTCGACTAAGTTGACTACAGACCTCTCTGATGTAGTCAGGTGCCTCACAGACTATCGAAGCTCTTCCCCAGAGGAGAATTTTTAAGGTGGTTCCCAGTTTAACGGCAGCTTATGACAACATTGGCCGTTGCCGCCGGCAAAGATTAGTTTGGCATATTACAGCTCTTCTTGTCTACGTAGCCATATGAACATTCATACCGGAGAGAAACCGCACCTTTGTCAGTTATGTAAGACACAATATAGACAGTCTAGTAATCTAAAGAGTCATATGAGAACACATACTGGAGATAGACCATATCTTTGTCAAGTGTGTCAGAAAACGTTCTCACTTACTTCTGGTCTGAGAAGTCACGAAAGAACCCACTCTGGAGAGCAATCATTTCGGTGCAAGATTTGACAGAAAACATTTTCCAAATCATCCGATCTATAAATTCATGTTGGAATCCATACTGGATAGAAACTATGCCACTTATGGCAGAACACATTCTCGTGCAACTTTATTCTACATAATTATTCACAAATTCTACTGCAAAATCCAAACAGTCGAGCCCGCAAGTAATTTTAGAGAAAATTTAAATGATATGAAAATTTTGTAACTGTTGAAAGTGCAAAATCGTTTAAAGTGAGATATTTTGGTTTACAAATGTTCTATGGTGTACTTAATATTGTGACAGAATTTGTGAAGCATTGTTATAGCATTGGACACATTCCTCCAAGTGACACGTTGTTGTTTATAAGGAAGACAGATCGAATTCATATCCGACCTGAATAATTTGAACTTTTGAAGTAAAGAAGATGAAAGATTGCAGGGGATGACGGCAAGCAACGAAGTGTAGAATCATGAGTGAACACGATCTAGGCCTATGTATGCTTCCTCATAGATATTTTTCCTGTTTTGTTCCAATTTATTCATTTGATTTTTGCGGTGTTATGCAAAATCAAACTTAGGTCTACAAAAGTTTTAGATAATTACTTTTCAATTTCAACCTGTTTAGTTTAATTTAGTTTTAACATATTGAAATCATAAAGAGGTTTAACATGGTTTTAGCAGATACTAATAATGCGCATAAAACCGAATAATCTTGTTGGACTACATATGCTGTCGGTCAAGAGTTTGCTTTGCGTTTGGAACATTTTAATTTGATTAAGGTAAGCCTTTATGAATGTGTCTAAGTAGGCACCTTGACTGTATTTGGTTTACGTTGAATTGAGCGCGCACATTTCGCCGACCTTCATCTCAGCGACCTCAATTCGCCGCCGCGAAACAGAGCGCCGACACAATTCGGCGCCATCAAACACAGCGACTACATCGAATTCGTAAATAATAGCGGTTAACTGTTTTTATTTAAATTTAGTGACTTAAGACACAAATCCAAACAATATTTAAATCAGCAAATGTTAAGAGTGGTGTTTGGGAACATTTCGTTCGCGATTCTGTGGGCCAGACGTCTCAATGCCAGTTAGGCTATGTAAATCGCAGCTGAAAATTGCCGGTGGTGCAACAAGAAGCATGCATAGGCTATTCGTCTCCAGTTCAAGCATAAGATAGCCTAAACCTGCTGAAACACAAAGATTTTGGTGACCCGTGTCGTTCTGACAAAGCCAAAGATGGTAGGCCTTCTACCATCATCTATCTTCATTCAAGATAGTGACAGGAAGAGACAAGATACCAGCACAGAGGCTATTTAAATTCTCAGTTGATAAGAGAACTCGAGGACACAGATACAAGATCAATAAGGAAACAGCTGGGACAATAATGCAAAGATTCTTCAGTACAAGAGTAGTTAACAGTTGGAACAAGTTGGACGATGAAATTGTTGCTGCGGACTCGGTGATGGAATTCAAGAAGAGGCTCACTAAGATTGGATATTAGGTCAAGATGCATTGGATAAGACTTGAGAGAGTGGCTCTGACACAGATGCAAGTCTTCTGAGCCACTATAAACCATGTTATGTTATGTTATGTAATTAATAATTAATATATAGCTTTTTAGCTTAGTCGAACTTGGCAGAGAAGGCCTTACGTACGATAAGTGTTGTTGAAAATATTGACACTGGACACATGGTAGTAAATAGATTAAAATAATATCAATAACTCTTTCAATAACCTTTCAATAACTCTTCAATAACTCTTTTCAATAACTCAATGTTTTCAATAACTCTTTTCAATAACTCTTTTCAATAACTCTTTTCAATAACCCTTTTCAATAACTCTTTCAATAACTCTTTTCAATAACCCTTTTCAATAACTTTTTTAACTCTTCAATCTTTTCAATAACTCTTTTCAATAACTCTTGCCAATAATTCTTTTCAAGATTCACGTTTCAATAACTCTTTTCAATAATCTTTTCAGCTTAGCGCTTGCCTTTTCAATCAGAGTCGGTTCACTGCTAAGGAATAAGGCTTTCAATAATGTCGCTGTATGTTGTTTAATATTGATGTCACTCGTCTCTTTTCAATAACCAAATAGCTACCATCTTTTCAGTGCCAGCCTTAGGAGATATAGGCGGCTGTTCAAGGCGGCATTTGTAAGGGGCGTTTTCAATTCCGGCAAAACACACGATGGTCACTTCCGTTTCAAGAACTCATTTATCAATAAGGATTTTGAAGAATTAAGAATTAAAGGAACTTGAAATTTTTAATATTCGTTGGCCATTTTAATATTCGTCAATATTCGTCAAAACCCTTTTTAAAAATCTTAATAATTCGTAATAATAACCTCTTTTCTATGCCCCTAGAGTACGTTGTGCCTAGGTATGATTGAATAACTCTACAGTAAGGATTTGATGGATTTGATCAATAATTTGCTTCACTCTTTTCAATAACTTATTGCTTTTTATATTTAATGTTAAAAATGTAGTTACTGTTAATTTTCTACCATTTCAAAACTCTTTAATTTTTCAAATACGTAACTTCAGTGGCTTAACTAGAGTAGGCAATCCCCGCGGTTTTCAGTGTAACATCTGGGAATAACCCTTTTCAATGAACTTAGAGTACACCATACCTGCTTTAGAATAACGTTTTGCCTGGATGTCAATAGGCATTTCAATAACTCTAGAGTTCAGGTACCTGTAGGTGCGGTAACTCTTTTCAAAAACTCTTTTCAATGCCTCTTATCAATAACTCTTCAGTACTTTTCAATAACTCTTTTCAGTAACTCTTGCCTGCAATAACCCTTTTCAATAACCTTTTCAATGGCGCTTTCAATAACTCTTTTCAATAACTCTTTTCAATAACCCTTTTCAATAACTCTTTTCGGGCCACCACCTTTTCACAACCCAGTCATGAACCAGCCAGAACATTACGACAGAACTGAGTTAATAATTATTACCCTTTCCAATAAGTTTTTCAATAACCCTTTTCAATAATTCTTGTCAATAACTCTTTCAAAAACACTTCGAATAACAGAATAATTTGAATAACCTTTTCAATAAATTTATTTCAAAAAATCTTTTCAATAAGTTTTCATACAACTGTTTCTGCCTAACTCTTTTCTCCATCAGGTTTCAGTTAATCTTTTCACAAAAAAGCTCAAAAACAATTTAGTCAAATCCTGCAATATTCAATCACTCTTTTCAATTCTTTTTAATAACTCACAATAATACTATCATAATAAATCTTTTCAATACACTCATGTGCAGTGGCGTCAATAGGCAGACCCAAAGGAACATAAGGTTCCGCTAACAGGGTCATAACTAGTTTCATCAATCATTTCAATAACAGTATTTTGTTTATTCATCATTTAAAACAGTACGTCTTCAAACAATCCTTGTTATGGTGTCCATAGTTATTCTTACATAAAGTAAAATACTCTTCAAACAACAAATGCAAAGTTAACTCGTATCAAAAACAGAGCAATGCATGCACAATCCATGTCAGTAAATTTTAAACAGTTGCTTTTCAAAAGGTGAACTTTTAATTTATTTTTGAACTCAATAACTCAACTCTTTTCACTAAAACACTAACTTTTCAAGTAGTTTCAGTTTTGTTGAAATCTTTCAAAAACCTTCTCAATGCTTTTTTATAATAACTTCTGTTTCTTGTTTTTCTTACAGTTCTGACTTCTGAGCACCCGATAACGTTTGACGCTTCATAGGGTTTGACATAATTTTAAAATTAAAATTTCAATTTAACAAGATCAAAACTCTAAAGTGATTGGTAAAACTGAGTTTTTAGCGTCGGAAATTATATTCACCCGTTAGTAGGCCGAATTTCAATCAACTTCTATTGTGCTCAATAATTCATTTTCATCCAACTTTCATTGCGCCAATTGTCGCCTAACTTCTATTGCGCATTGACTAATTTTCATCAAACTTCTATTGCGGCGTTATTAATTTTCATGCAACTTCAAGTGCGATGTAATTTTATGTCATATGTTCAATAAACGTGTTCATATGTAGTCTTACATCATTATTATATAAAAGAAATTTAAAAATAATTTCCGACGCTAAAATCCAGTCGAAAGATGTCACTGTGTAGTCTATGTCAGTATCAGATTTAGCCTAGGCCTACGGACGGTCAGGTCTATTGCAGACACAAACTACAGAGTACAGACATGCGTGAAATAATTGAATTTTAATAGCTAAAAGAAAATGTGTGTGGTGACTGAAATTGAAGTATTTGAAAAGGTGAAATGAAGTAAATAATTACTTTAAATTTGCTCCATAAGCAAAAGTTTTGATTTAATCGGAAAACAATCATTTCAATTGTAAAATGGCTTAAAAACTGAAAAACATAAGACTGATAAAACACATAGATTGTGGCGCCCCAGGCAACTGCTCTTTTTTGCCTGTGCCTAAGGCCGGCCGTGTCTGTTTGACAGGGGCGTTAAGGATTGCATCGAAGGACTCAGCTGTTACAGGACATCTTTTCACAGGAGCTTTCGTTTTGGTTCAAGAAGGTGCTGGAGAGAACTCTTTTCATCTACTTGGCAATGCAGGCTTTCATACTCTTTGAAATTCTTTTGGAGGAAGCCATCAACTCCAAAGTGGCCCAATATCTTTGTCAATAAGATTACAAGCCTGGTGTGGAACTCTTTCAATAATTTCAATAACTCTATGTCAATAATTTCAGCTGAGGTCTTTCAATAACTTTGCGATCAATCAGCTTGAACTAATAAGGCAATGGCATAATTTTCAATGCATTATGCAATGATCTTTTCAATTGTGTCTTGATAACTATTTTCAACTCCTCGAGCTTTCTGTAATGTTCTCAATAACTCTTTTCCACCTCGCCAACTTTTTTTCATGGCAACTCTTTTCAATAACCTTTTCAAGATCTTCCTGTTCAATAAGTCTGGCCTTCAACCCTTTTCAACACTCTTTTCACAAACTCTTTTCAATAACTTTTCAATAACTCTTTTTGGTGTTTCAATAACCCTTTTCAATAATCTTTTCAATAGACTCTTTCAAATAACTCTTTCAATAATTTTCAATAACTCTTTTCAATAACTACATTTTCAATAACTCTTTTCAATAACTCTTTTCACCAACCTCTTTTCAATAACCCTTTTCAATAACTCTTTTCATTTTCAAAACTCTTTTCAATAACTCTTTTTCAATAACTCTTTTCAATAACTCTTTTCAATAACTCTTTTCAATAACTCAACTCTTTGTCAATAACAGTATCTAATTTAATAACTCTAACATTACTAATAACTCAAGCCATCCCTGATTAAATTGACATACATTTATGAGCAAACGGTACATTCTCTAACATGCTAATATGTGGACAAAACAAAAACAGCTAGGAACTGAACTTAAAATGTTTGTAAACAAGCTGCGGCCATGTCAACTTGTGTCAGAATAAACGAATATTATTATTATTATTATCTCTTTTCAATAACTCTTTTCAATAACCGTTTTCAATAACTCTTTTCAATAACTCTTTTCAATAACTCTTTTTCAATAACCCTTTTCAATAACTCTTTTTAATAACTGTTTTCAATAACGCTTTTCAGTATCTGTTTTCAATAACTCTTTTCAATAACCCTTTTCAATAACTCTTTTCAATAACTCTTTTCAATAACTCTTCAGTTGGACCAATTACAGATGGAAAGGGAAGTTTGATCACAGAAGACGAACAGACGGCAGAGGAACTAAACGAATACTTTTGCTCGGTTTTCAACAAGGAAGACGAAGTAAACATCCCAGAAGCGATGAAGATGTTTGATGGAGATGAAGAGCAAAGATTGAAAACCGTAACATTTACAAAAGAGAAAGTGACAGCGGAACTGAAAAAACTCAAAACTGATAAGAGCCCAGGTACGGATGCAATGCATCCCAAGTTTCTAAAAGAAGTAAGTGAAGAATTGGGAGGAATATTGGCGCATATTATGGAACAGTCAATGGTAACAGGAGTGATCCCACAGGACTGGAGGGATGCGCTAATAGTACCGATCTTCAAGAAGGGAAGCAGAAACGAAGCAAAAAACTACAGGCCAGTCAGCCTTACAAGCATAGTGTGTAAAGTGATGGAGAGAATCATCAAAGATGGAATGATTGAACACTATGAGAAATATAGTGTGATCCTCAATAGCCAACATGGATTCACGAAAGGACGCTCGTGCCTAACAAACCTGCTAGATTTTTTCGAAGAGATGTATAAGAAAATGGATGAAGGAAAAGCGGTCGACATAGTATACCTGGACTTCGCGAAGGCATTCGACAAGGTCCCACATAAAAGGCTAGGAAAGAAATTGGAAGCGAGTGGAATCGGAGGAAATTTGTTGAAATGGTTAAAACAATGGTTGAGCGATAGAAGGCAGAAAGTTGGAATAAGAGGGAAGTATTCAAAATGGTCGAGGGTAGGGAGTGGGGTGCCGCAAGGATCTGTTTTGGGGCCGTTGCTTTTTGTGGTTTTTATAAACGACATTGACAGTGGAATAGTGTCGAAGATATCAAAGTTCGCTGATGATACGAAAATGGGCAGAGGGGTGGACACGAAAGAAGAAGCCGACGTACTGAGGAAAGACATCGAAGGACTGCACAGATGGGCCGAGGAATGGCAGATGATGTTCAACACAGAAAAATGCTCAGTTATGCACATGGGAAAAACAAATAAAAAATTCCAATACGAAATGGGAGGAACAATACTGAGAGAAACAGAAGAGGAGAGGGACCTAGGAGTCATCGTAAACAACAGCACCAAACCATCAAGGCAATGTGCAGAGGCTGCAAAGAAAGCGAACAAAGTATTGGGAATGATTAAGAGGACAATAGTCAGCAGGGAAAAGGAAATAATGCTCGAATTGTACAAATCACTGGTTAGGCCTAATTTGGAGTACTGTGTGCAAGTGTGGTGTCCTTACCTGAGACAGGATGTAGAAAAACTAGAGAAAATACAAAGGAGAGCAACGAAGATGATAAAGGGATTCGGCAACCTGGCATATGAAGAAAGACTGAGGAGATGCAAGCTGACAACATTAGAGAAAAGGAGAGATAGAGGAGACTTAATAGAGACATTCAAGATAGTGACAGGAAGAGACAAGATACCAGCACAGAGGCTATTTAAATTCTCAGTTGATAAGAGAACTCGAGGACACAGATACAAGATCAATAAGGAAACAGCTGGGACAATAATGCAAAGATTCTTCAGTAGGGTGCTCCAAAATGTAATGTATTTCCCGAAAGTTCCAAAAAGTATTGCTCCACGGCGATTTTCCCATTCCATTTATCACTTTGTTCAACTGTACCAATTTTTCAGACCAATTGAAAAAGGTTAAGCCTTGCCCCCGGCACAAAAATGTTAGAATATGTGAAAATATGGGAATTTGCTTAAAAATAGGCAATATCATGGAGGAAAAAAGGAAGAATTTTCATGATGATTAACTTTTTTGTGAACTATTGTGTGCAGAGGTGTAGTATTGGTACTTGTACTTGTACTCAAGTGCAACTTGAGTACAGTCAGTACTTGAACTTGTACTGGAGACCAAAGTACTTGTACTCGTACTTGAGACCTAAGTACTTAGACACAAAATTAATGACATTTCTACAGGCACTCGGGTACTTTTACCAGTAGGCTAAGCTTTGTCGTTCCTTTAAGTCATTAATTCTTACGTTCTGGATATTGAATATTCTGGCAGTTATGTATGGACCGCATCTTGATCAGAATTTCTTCCGGTTGTCTTGCTAAAATAGGGGCCACGGACGTTGATAATGCTAACAATAAAAATACTAATATTCCTAGAGCTGTTACGTTTGGTTATGAATTATGATAATTTCACTCTCAAGGGAAATGCTACTTCTACTAAGTGCAAGTTTTGTAGTGAGAAGACTATCATTTTAGAAAACAACCGGCACAACATCAAACTTTGTTAAACACTTGCAAACAATCCATACGGAGAGGTAAGCAGTGAGTAACAAATGTAAATGTAAGTCGTTGAACTTTCTCAGCACCATACGAAAGCCGCGATAAGGAAACCAGCTTATTCACTGAAATAATGCATTTTATGAATTGTATTATAGGACTTCTAATAATAAACCACTGAACCTATGGCTTATACATGGAATTCATGTGTGAATGGGGCTCACTTGTGAAAATTGTGAGTTTTCTATGTTCCTCTGTGTTCTATGTTCCTCTCGAAAGAGTCTTCCGCTGCGTGTGCGAGATGTTAAGGAAACATTGTAATCTGTATCGAAACGCGCTTAGTTAGGCCACTTAGGTAGTCATTTGCGAATCACTTTTCTGTTTTACGTAAAACGCTAATTAAGGCATTTTCTTTGTGTTGCTCCAATTGTCAAAGACTGCCTACAACTAGTATGTTCTTATTTAATGTGTGCAGATATGATTATATCTTATGTGAATGAGACACGTGCTTTGTTGGGGTACTTGGGGACCACGTCAAGTTTCTTTGGTAGTGGTGGAGCAGGTGCTAAACAAACGTCTCATTTTGGCACGATAATCACAGATACGGTTGCAGCAACTGAAACTGCAGACCTCATGTATCAAAAAGTCTAAGCTATTTGGTCACTACTGTACACGATCTTCTGTGAAACCGAGCACCTTATCATTACAAGTGACAACCTGGTTGAATATCAGAGGCCATGATGACTTTGATGAAATTGATTGTTTGACGTTTGGAATGCAGCAAAACGGTTCTTGACAAACCAGCGTTTAGAGTTGTGAGTGTGCCTGCATCTAGCGCTCCGGTTGAAAGTGTGTTTAGTTTAATATTAAAAACAGTTTCGATCGAAACTGAGTGACAAGATGCTCACATCCATTATATTTCTCAAAAAAGCAAAATTATAAACGAGTGCATGCGGCAATACACCATTGCTTTGTCGAGGAAGTAAATCCTTGTTCTTGCAGTAACCATGTGTACTCGTACTTGTACTTGATATTTAAGTATTTGTACAGGTACTTAAGACCTCAGTACTTGTATTTGTACTTGCCACCTTTCATGTTCTGGTCAATAAATATGAAACATATTAGTTTTTTTCATATATACTCAAATACCGGTAATTTGTGTTTTCAACCTAAAAATTTCGAATATTGTTAAAACTTCATCGTCCTGGGGGCAAGGCTTAGCCTTAATGTAGCAGCCTAAAATTTGGATTTTTAGACTCATCTGTATGAGACGCATGGAAAAATGTCCGTGGAGCAAAGATATTTCAACTTTTATTTTTCTGGAGCACCCTATTCTTCAGTACAAGAGTAGTTAACAGTTGGAACAAGTTGGACGATGAAATTGTTGCTGCGGACTCGGTGATGGAATTCAAGAAGAGGCTCACTAAGATTGGCTATTAGGTCAAGATGCATTGGATAAGACTTGAGAGAGTGGCTCTGACACAGATGCAAGTCTTCTGAGCCACTATAAACCATGTTATGTTATGTTATGTTAGACTCTAATTAAAGTGCAGACCACCATAAATTAGGCCCTATTCGTTGCTCAAGTTCATTTCTGCATAGTCTTAGATGATCTGAACGGCTTCAATGTTAGTTAGTATATATTTTGCTATAAGTTGCATTAATAAGTATCACTTTGAGAAACATTTCAAAATTATTTTTCTGGATAAGGCTGAATGTGAAGCTTTGCTTATAATTACATTACCAAAAAAGAATATCCAGCAGAATATTCGAAAGATGATAAACGTTGTCTACTTACACAACTTAGTGCTTAATTGTGTTAGTTTATGTTAGTATGGGCTAATGCGGACTTATGTTTATAATTGAAATTTTAAAAGATTTCAATATTTTAAATTTCTCAATTTCTTAATAAACCAAACTAACAAAGGTAAAATAATTGTTGTAGATTAATGTTACTTAGTGTTTACTAATAAAGTTGTGTTATTTGCTGATTAAAATTAATTGGTGTAAACAAGGTTTTTAATGTTAAAATGCAGTACGAGATGCAAGACAGTCAAATTATTTTATTTTTCGGTTTTTTATTCCTTTGAAAAAACGAAGTTTTCACCGTTTTTACTCAGTTTTCACTGTTTTTATTTAGTTTTCACCGTTTTTATTCGTTTTTCACCGTTTTAACAACTATGGAGTATCCTATCTTGCGTTGAAAATAAAGTCTCCACCGGGGGAGACTTTATCTCAACGGGGGATGAAATATTCTCTCATCCCGGAGACTTTGTTTCAAAATACAGTGTCCGGGGAATCTGTTTCGAAATAGAGTCTCCGTCCGGCGTAGGTCTAAATACAATCTATAACTTGGCGAAGACCAGAGGCGGAGCTTCACATGGATACTAATACTGTGACCAATCAGAGTTAACGAAACAATAGCCAATCCATTGCCCACATTTAAGGCCCAAACAAAACTTGCACGCAGGATAGGCCTATTAATTTTAGGTAATTTATCGTTTTAACGTCCTTTACCACGAATCCAATTATATAACCTATTGATTAAACGTGTAGTTTAATTTAATCAAACGTGTAGTGGTAAAATATCGTTTTAGCGGGTTTAATTATCCGCCATTGCATCACCGCCAAGGCTTTCCACTCGAAACTGAAGTCTCTCCTCTTCAAGAACTCTTACCCCGACTCAACTGATCATCTACCTTCAAACTCCTCGACCTTAAACGACACCCACCTTAGCAGCTACTCTGACCCCTCTGATCCTCTGAAACCGGACTCCTCGGACCTCCTCGGACTACTCTTTTGGACAACCCCTCTGACTATACGCAGCGCTCGTGAATAAGCTGGTGCCCTGCGCTTGGCTTTCGAGTGGCGCTTTAGAAGTTTGGAGATTACGATTACGATTACGATTACGATTACGATTGCATGGGTTTCAGCGTTGGTCGTAAACAAGTTGGATTGACGAAACGAATTCTCGCTAAATAGACGTCGCATTGACGAACATAATTTTTAATGAAATAGAAGTGGGCCCGATGAAAAGAATCTTGCTTAAAGAAAAGCTGGATTGATGGAAAATAATTCTTAATTAAATAAAAGTTGTTTTGATTAGAAATAATTCCTGCTTAAATAGAAGCTGGACTTATTAAACGAACTTTTGCCTAATGGAAGCTGGGTCGATGAAAAGAATTCTCACCAAAGTAGAAGCTGGATTGATGAAAAATAATAATACTACAAATACCAAATGTTTACCAATATTTAAACCCGCTAGAACGATAGATTACCCGTGTAGTTTAATCGAAAAGAATTCTTGCTAAATAGAAGTCGGATTGATGAAAATAAGTTTGGTAAACCTGTAGGTTAGGTTGATAAATTATTTTATATTGTCAAATTAAAACAGAAGCTGGATTGATGACAGAAATGGTTTCCCTACAATACATGAAAGTGGGATTGATGAAACCGTTTATGTATTTAAACAGAAGTTGGATTGGTCGAAATAATTTTTACCGTAAATAGAAGCTGGATTGATGAAACTAAGTTTTGATGCAATAGAAGCTGGATTAAAGAAAATAATTGTCTCCGTAAGTAGAAGCTGGACCTATGAGAATAGTTCTTTGCCTAAATAAAAGTTCCATTGATGAAATTTTTTGGGTTAAATAGAAGTTGGGTATTTTTTTCATGAAATGGACCTGGATTGATTAAAGAAAAGTTTCTTCATGAAATGGAAGCGGGATTGATTAGTTATCATGGACATAGGTAGACTGCTTACTAACCAACGTGAAGTACGGCATTGAAGACATTCAAATAATTTACAAAGAGTCACCTTACACGCATTTGCAAAGCGGCAGTGGATTGGCTATTGTTTCGTTAACTCTGATTGGTCACAGTATTATTCTCCATGTGAAGCTCCGCCTCTGGTCTTCGCCAGGTTATAGATTGTATTTACGCCTCCGGGAGGAGACCTTTATTGGGGAGACTCTGACTAACCATGCATGCGATTCACATTTCTGTATGACCTTGCGCGCGTCAAAAAATGTTCGTAATTAGAATAATGATGATGATAATAATAATAATAATAATAATAATAATAATAATAATAATAATAATAATAATAATAATAGTAATAATAGTAATAATAATAATAATAATAATAATAATAATATTATTATTATTATTAATAATAATAATAATAATAATAATAATATTATTATTATTATTATTATTATTATTATTATTATTAATAATAATAATATTATTATTATTATTATTATTATTATTGATGGAGAGATTAACAACTGTTGTATAATAAAAAATAATAAAAATAATAATAATAATAATAATACTTAAAAAAGTAAAATATCATGTCAGTGCAAAATTTGTGAGAGTAACCAGCTCTGGGATTATTATTATTATTTAGCTGTGTTAACCGTTGCGATTACTTTCTACTAGTCTTGTATTTTTTCATAAGTTCTTCCTTCTCTTCACTCCAGGTTTTTCTCTCTTGTTCATCCTTCTCTTCAATGGCCAACATCTCATCTGTAACAACAATCATACTGATGTGAATTTCACAATTTTAATACTTAGTGTGAAGAATAAAATGTTAGTTAATAACAAACCTTTTGTTCAGACAACTAACCAGCAGCACTGGAATCATGCCGATTTGCAAGTTTTGCGATGAAAAATGTCACGCGTAGGTAGTTCTTGTCAGACAGATGAAAGCACCATCACCAGCATGGCGCGCTATAGAACAGCTAAGCACATCAAGTCACCCTTCATTTCACTTACATGGTCAAATATTAAATCTCACCAGCTATAGTTTCACAGCTGTACGCAGCTCATACTTGAGCTCCCCTGGAGGGGGGAAATGTCTGCTTAGGCGACTCAAGAGTAAGCTTCGCAAATCAGAGGCTACAGCTAGCAGTGCAAACTGTAGGATTGAAATCGAAAAGATTTAGGCCTATTATTGTACTGCTGTTAAACCATCCTGATATTTCCGTTAACATAAAACAATGCTGCTCAGGTTTTGAATTTTCACTTGAGCAAAAAGAAAGTGTCCATTGGTTGAAAACAAAAGAATCTGTTTCCATCGAAAAACTCTTACAGAATTTACCATTCTCGTAAATCTATCATATTACCGGTACATTTTCAATAATCAAGGCCATTTAATTAACCATTTTCATACCTGAATAGTTCATCATTGTTTGCTGTAAATATATGAACAATGCATAGCCTACTGACCCTGTTAATCATTTTGGCTGTCGGGCATTTCACGGATTACATATACGGCTTATTGGTCATCAATGAATTCGAGTAAGTTGTGATTTTCATCACGTAAGGCTTGTAGTACAACAAGAAATGCTCTAGGATGCTGAGTGGAGAATAGATGGTCGAGAACAGCCCGACATCTTTTCTGTGGTGTGCGATTCTCAGAGCGAATCTCCTTCGATTGTTGCAGAGTGAACACGTTTGTGTTCACTAACCATTCACACAGTCGATCTGGCTCAACATCGGCCAAGAACTTTGCATGGTTGTCCCTTATCCGATGCTTTATTTCATCGTTGGTCAAAGAATCTGTAGGATACAGAACTTCTGCAGCAAACAATTGTTTTCGCATTTTATTTAGTGTAAATGTAAACCTAAAGTTTTCACTGCCACACAAAAGCTGCATCAGAGAGACCAACTTAACTTATAGCCTACCGTATGCCGTGCTATATCATATGCAGATAGGCTGCTTGGCTAATTTTTTTCATGCTATGGTGAAATTTCATATAATGTCAACGGTCGTAGAATTATGCAGGCGTAGTCCTCGGAGCCGTCGCCGCTAAGCTCACAAGTCGAAATCAGTCGCTAAGCTATAGACTGCTAGCGACTTCGTTCACTTAATACTTTGCTTGTTTTAATTGCTTTTTGACGAAGACACCAGCAGCAGGGCAGAGGCAACACTTGCAAATAGGGTATGACGCAATGCAATAGGCCTCATGGCCTGTTACGCGGAGTGTATTGGGTAGAGTCTCCCCGAGGAGGATGGATGAACACTGAGGGCTGGATTGATTGATTGATTGATATATTGATTTATGAATGGATGAATGCATGCATGCATGGATGGATAAATGAACGGATGCCTGGAAGGATGGATGGATGACTATTATGTACTTATTAAGAGCCACTATGTAAAAAAGCAAGTCCTTCACTCACAATTGCTCAGCGCCCTCGATGCTTTGTCGTATGGTCGTGTGTGCACTTCTGAAATTCGAAAGGAGGGCAATATCAAATGCACTTGTTTGTATATAGCTTCTATCCAAGATATAACACTACCGTAACTCGATTCTCGTTGATCAGTGGACACTTTGACCCTTTCTTAAAAGTGATTTCTCGTGTTATTGTCTCGTGTAATTGTCTCATGTTATTGTCTCATATTATTGCCTCACGTTACCGTCTCATGTCGTTGTCTCATGTTATTGTGTCATTTTGTTGTCTCATGTTATTGTCTCATGTTGGGATTCTTGCATCGGCAAGAAATAGTTAACAAGGACATTAATTCTTATTCAGTATTTCAGTAGAGACTTGTCTGGCTACCGGAATTGATGCCATTTCGGATGACAATAATTGTCATCCGAAAATTGAAGTCTGCTTCAAGACAAAGTCATCTAAACTAAACTGATGTTGACATCCTTTAAAAACGAACGTTCAGCAATAAGGAAATATTGCTCAAATATAACTCGAAAACATCACCAGTTGTATGCTATCGCAATTCCGCAAACATGAAAAGCCCAGCCAATGGATTCGCATTCAGAGTATCTCAACACACCTTGTTCAGAGTTCCAGGATGATATGGCATGATCACTCGGCATATATTCCGATTTTACGATAACGATGTATAAACATACATCTATATTTCGCCAGTTATCAGAAACGATCGATTGATGATCTTTAATTGGCGCGGCCAGAGATCTCAGGGAAGACTCGGAATCAGGATAGGATATGTGAAAGAGCAGTATTCTCAGTTTTGAGTGAAAGACCTGTGCACAGATAGCAAGAGGGGAGGATTTGGCGATTTTGTAAGATGGATCAGATCTCCTACATCATCATCAACCCACTACCACTACTATTGCTGCTATCGTCATCTATCCCGCCAGCACCACCACCACCATAAACGCAATCCCTATCAGGGATTGCTGCCAATTGCACAACATCCAATCACAAACGCTACTCTCACTACCTTCATTTCTGCCGTAAAACAGCTTTACTGGCAGTATCACCGTCTCTGTCACCACCACCAACACCAGCACCTTCATTTCTACCATTAGCAATGCCATTTGCAGCATCACCACCTGTACTTAGGCTCGCAATTTTTCATTCAACCTCGATTTACTCTGCAAAGATAAACCATAGCCGCAATGATTTTTCACTCCTTTATTGCACTACAACTGTAATACGATGTCCTTTTACTACTTAGAATTTGTACCTGGTTCATTGGCTCTGATGGAAGAAGGATTCGTCCTGGGGCGCAGCGGAGCGCCTTGTTTCATCTTGGCACTTGGAAACTGTGACAGGTACGTCATCATGCTCATCTCATCCACTTTCGGATTGCACATCTCAACTGGCTTGACCAGCTAAAATACCCAGAGCACACCGCATCTTTTTAATACCACATTACATGTAAATAATAATTTTAGTGATAACATTAATTCTGTTAATAATACGGAATCAGATTGGCGGAATTTCATCCGCCCAGGGAAATTCTTAAATTGTTAAATTCTTCCATAATCAGACCGGGAGGTTTATATAAAACACCAATCAGAATGTCCATGGATTTGTTTTGGGAGATACTGATTAAAATGAGTTTTCAAAAGGTGTATTCCTCTTAAAGAAATCTAATCCCTCCTCCTCTACACTCCTCCCTGCTCTTATGAAGTTTTATCTGGGTATAATGATTGTGTCACCTATTAATTCAGTGAGCCAAGTCTCGGTTAATGCTAAAACACAAACTGGGAACTGGGATAGAAAAAATTGAATTTAATTAATTTTGGGGTAATGTTTCGACAGTTAAACCACGACAGATGCATAATGGAAAATGAGGAAGAGTCATTATTGGATTTGTGGGTGAGCTGTGTAGGGTCATAATATTTATTTTCTTTTATAATATTCATGAAATAATTATTGTCAGGATCCAAAGCTTTGTTATAAAGGAGGGTCTATGTGAATTGTCTTGTTTACATATTTTCAGTCTATTACGTCTAGGGAGTTCAGGGTAATCCATCCTATTTGTATCAGGTATCTTAGCAGAATTGTCTTCCTCTATGAGGTTCTGAGAACATGTGCAATTAGTACAAGCATCATATTGCCAATCCTGTATAAAAACTAGATCGTTAAAACCCAGGCAAGTTGTATGGTGCCATGTTTTACAAGTTCTTTAGGCCTGTTCTAGGTTTATACTGGCCGCGCGCACGCAACAAGTGGTCAAAGATGGAAAATAAATCAAATGACAGTTTCAGGCAACTAATGGTTTAACCACGACAATTATATTTCCTCACATGTATATCAGTGTTTCAATACTGTGCTGCTAAGGTATCCTCTAATTGTATTGTATTGTATTTTCGTTTATTGAAAACTGGCTGTCATAACGCAGCCAACGACAAAAGTGCGTAACTTATTGTAATTATAAAGGAGCTAAGACTAATTATAGATATGGATAATGTTCATATCTATACTGGATAAATGTATTGGATTGTTGTACTCTTTATGGAATGTAAGACCACACAGAGCAGCTAGTAAGTGTTTTTGTGCAGCATGCGCGGTAGAAAGTTCTTGCTGTCCTTTGCTGGAATGACGAAAGGGTGGGGGCCTAGGTCGGAGGTCATATCGACTTGTCGGTCGCTCCTGGCACATTCGACGTAAGACATGCCCGGGGTCATTTATGATGGCATTGAACAACACGTCGTCAGCTCGACTGGCCAGGTTTAACTGTGACAACAGAGTTTCCTCACATATCAAATCAGTCACCTGAAGCACATTCTTGCACATGCCATCATCATCTTAAATGGGATCAGTTGAGATAGTTAGGTTAAGGTAGATCGTTGCACAGCACCAGGACAAGGTAGAATGATTGCGTAGTACTCGGAATGTAAGGTGGGATTTTATAGTGAAGGAGCTACTTTTCTTGTATGAGTATATAGCAGATGAACATGAATTAGTAGATTGGTACGGGGTAATGACACATAACTGGCTAAGTGCTGGGCAGTTCCATGGTGCAATATAACTCAACAAATCAGAACTCTTAGATCCTTGAGCCAGATGCATGCCAATGCGTGTCGTAAGCGCTTCAAGACACACTATTAGCTTCTTGGTCTTTCCTTGCCTCTTTTCGGCAAGAGTTTGAAACCATTCTTTTCGATCGTAAATTGGTGTTGTCAGGTCGGGAACGCCTCTGAGGAGTATCCCTTGAAGTGGCGCTATAAAAATTTACGATTACGATTACAATTAAAATTTGCGACTACTGCGCTGGTGCTGTGCAATACCATGAAGCAATATACCTCAACAAATCAGCACTCATAAATCCTTGAACCAGATACAAGTCAATGGACTCAATGCATGTTGTAAGCGTATTACAGAAAGATCAACACACACATAACATAACATAACAAGGGTTTTAAGTGGTTGAGAAGACCTTTAGTCTGTGTTAAAACCACTGAAGATAAACCTCAAACATGATTAATAGCCAAATTCTCCTTCTTAAAAGCTGTGATAGTGTCCACTGAGACAGTACTTTCATCCGAACTATTCCACAAGTCTACAACTCTTCCACTGAAGAATTTATGCCCTAATGGTCCTTTCGATTTCTTAAATAACACTGGACAACAGAGGTTTTGCTTCCTGAAAACTGTTGGGTGTACCTTATGTATTTTTGGCTGCTGATCACGAAAATGGCCTTGAAAATGTCCTATCACGTAGAGATTTTTTTATATAGCCCATTTTTGAAATTTCCTTTCACATTTTTAGTTTACTTATATGCTGCCCACAAGGTAAGGTGTTCTGTGTATTCCATGCATGCCTGGACATGCACTCAGTGCATGTTGCACAACGTTCAATGTAGATGTAAGGCTTAGGCATGCCTGGGCATGCCCAGCATGCTTAGTCATGAAGGATGTTGGCAGGACAGGCTATAAAAGGAGGCTACATATACAGACGCGTTGATGTCAGTTTGTACGTATGTTGATGATCAACCGGCATAAATAGCATGGATCATACTTAAGAATAAATATATGTGGGTTCACCATTATGGCAATATATTCTTTTTTCAAACGTTAGAGTAGCAAGTTGAGCGAAATGTAACGTATATGCGTCAACAGCCGTTGTGTTACAACTACGGCGAGTTCACTTGAAAATCTCAAAAGAAGGCGATGACTCCCTTGTTAAGAAAGCATATGAACTGTACTTTGGATATAAAGTTGGCGATCAGGATAAAGGTTGGGTACCTAAAATTTGTTGCACATCTTGCGCAGTCAATCTCAGAGCATGGATTACTGGTTATCGGCCGTCTATGCCGTTTGCTATTCCAATGATATGAAGGGAGCAAAAATCATGTTTCAAACTGCTGGGTTTCTTTTTGACAAATGTTTTGGCCATTCCTCCAAAAGCAAGAAACCAATATTGAATATCCTAATCTTCCATCGGCACTGAGACCACTACCACATGCTGACAGCCTTCCTGTAGGTCTACCCAATCCACGGGCTGTTTTTACCATCGGAGACATTCGTGAAAATGTGAAAAAGGGAACAGAAGACTGTATTGATCCTGATTTCCAACCACTGCAGTGCCGTGAGCCTCATTTGATAACTCAACCTGAGCTAAAATTTAATACCCTAGTCAGGGACTGAAATTCGTGAAAGGATCAAGAGGAATTGCTGTGCTCTCAGATTCAGGGCTGGAATCTATTGGCACAAGAAACTAATGATATAAACTGTTACTGTCATCTATCCAGTCAACAGGCACAACTGTTAACTGCGTGGTGATTTGAAATTTGTAGCACTTCTTCAGCTTCTTGTTGGATGCAGCTAGGATATAGGAAGTATTGTTGTTTCATCTGTGAGTGGGTCAGTCATGCTAAAGTTTCTCTCTACCCACTGGCCACGTCGTAAACATTTGGTACTACGCCAAAGGAAAGTTTATCACGAACCACTTGTTTAACCCAGTAAGATTGTCTTGCCACCTCCTCACATCAAGCTTGGACTAGGGAAGAGCTTTGTCAAGTCATTGAACAAAGAGGGGAAGGGGTTCAAAAATCTTAAGAGACATGTTTCCTAGCATAAGCGAAGCCAAGACATGAGAAGGCATATTTGCAGGTCCACAGATAACAGAACTGATGAATGACAGTCGCTTTGACGAACTCCTGAATAAAATTGAGTTAATTGAGTGGCAGTCTTTGAAGGACGTTAACTTTATCGGCAATAACAGATCAGCAAATTATATTCAGTTGGTTGAAAAGATACTTCACGCATTGCATCTGATGGTTGTTACTAAAATACAATTCTTTAGTTCCCGGCTGGATTTTTTCCAGCAAATCTTTGTGATGTCAGCGATTAACATGGCGAACATCAGGACATTGACACAATGGAGAAACGACTCCAGGGTGTGTGGAGCATTAGAATGCTGGCTGATGACTGTTTGACATTGATCAGAGAGGCCTCTGATATTGAATACAAACGCAAATCAGCGGCTGTTCAGTTTTAAAATGTCCAAAAAGTAAATAACAGTACATTGTAAATGTATGTACTAAGTAAATTTCTGGGCATTTCTTGTAAAATCTTGCAAGCCATTTTTCTCAAAAACCTTACGTGATACAAACATTCTGAGAACACCACTGGATTCAGCGTGCCAAAATCTATATAGAACAGCTAAAGTTTTTTAGGAAGCAAAACAAAAGTTAAAATTTGTTGTCCAGTGTAATTTATACCTGTGAACCCGGTTGCCTTGTTTGATGCTAATTCAAAGAACCTCTCCCACTGTAGTGCTTCCTTCCCAGTGATAATCTTATAAGTTCCGATTAAACTACAGGGTAACAACATATTGTTAATGATATTAATGACCCGACGGGGCAGACTACCGACGACGAACAGAGAGGCAAGTGACCACCTGCAAAGTCACTCGACACCACAGATGGCGGATGATGATGCGCCGGTCACATCTGCAACTAATGGAATCCAACCCGATTCTGCTGAAGAAGCCGATAACAACGGAAATGAACTGATTAATGGAGAGCCGAGTGTTTTCAAGAGAGAACAGCAGGAGGATCACACACTGGCAGACCTATGGACATTAGCAAGGAGGGGAGACGACAAGTATATCGCAGATAACGGTTTCTTGTTCAAGCGAGGTAAGCCGCACGGAGCCGATGACGAAGTGCAGAAACAATTACTGCTACCCGTAACATTCAGAAAGAGGGTCCTGGAATTAGCACACGATTCCACCTGGGCGGGCCACAGAGGTGTAAAAGCGACCACGGCACGAATAAACAAAGCGTTTTGCTGGCCTTCAATGACGCAAGATATTCAGACGTACGTACGCTCTTGTCCAGAATGCCAACGGACCGCCACAATCAAGACAGCTGATAGAGCGCCATTGATAGAAGTTCCTGTAATTGACGAACCATTCAACACCGTAGTTTTAGACGTTTTAGGGCCTATAAACCCAAAGTCGTCTTCTGGAAAGAGATTCGTATTAATCCTCGTGGAACAAACAACTCACTGGCCGGAGTTTATCCCTCTTTCCAACGTAACTGCTAAGGCAGTGGCAAAGGCGCTAATTGAAGTGTTTGCACGAACAGGGATTCCCAAAGTCATCAAATCGGACAATGGAACCCATTTCAAGAACCAATTAGTAAAAGGACTTGAAGACCTACTTGGCATTTCACCGGTGTTTTCAACCGTTGGACACCATGAGACAGCGGGCAGTGCCGAACGAATGATAAGGGTAGTGCGCGAGATGCTTCGCAAAACCGTAGCAGACGACCCGAGGTCTTGGGACGCAGCATTACCGCTTTTAGCGTTCAGCTGTAGACAAATACCATCGACTGTCACCGGTTTTTCACCGTTTGAGCTGTTGTACGCACATGATGTCAGAGGACCACTGCAAGTAGTGCACGACGCGTGGACAGGTAGGCTACACACCACCTCTAAAAAACGCAGCGTCATCGAGTACCTGACAACAACGAAAGATCATTTAAAAAAGTGTGTCGAATTAGCCACAGAGCAGGCACCGGAAGCGCGGAAAACGGCAAAGGCCTACTACGACAGGAAGTCGACTAACAGAGTTCTGGAAATAGGACAGGAAGTTTTGCTTTTAAGGCACTCAACCGAAAACAAGCTGCTTGCTAAATGGGAAGGACCGTTCACAGTGACTAGAAAGCTGTCGGCGGTCAATTACGAAATAATGACGGACAAAGGACCTAAAGCGTATCACATAAACCTGCTAAGACTATGGCATGCAAGGGAATCCGATGTCCATTAGGGTGGTCGCATCTCTAATGGAAAATTTTCAACTTCAGTTGTTTACTTTCGCCAACCCGGCATTCCGTGCCAATTGGTTTAAAAGTAGTGTAGCCCAAAAATTAGCAGGATCGAACAATATCTAGGACTCGCACAACGTCTTTGAAATTTAGATTTTTACAACTAATTTTTGTCATTTCGAGTAAATGTATTTGATTCGCATTGTTGGACCTATTTTTAGTTTTAAACAGAATGGCTGTATGATTTTACTTAAACACAACTAAAAAATAATTTCTACAATGTTTATACTCTCGTTGATTGTTTATTATTTATTTTTATTGGCATTTTAGTGGTATTTGATCCGTGAGTTCCTGAGACCGATAACCACAAATCAATTCGAACAAGCATACACAAAAGGGTGCAGTGGGAAAAAAGTAAAAATTAGAAATTCGAAAAGTAATAGCAACCAAAAGTTGCCCAATGGCATGGCTCAAAAACTGTTACAAATTAAAAAAAAATATTAATGTCTTCCGCCCCCACCAGAGGGCCAAAGTTACGAGACAAAGCGTTTTTCGAGAAAATTGTAGGTTTTCTTGTAAAATATTCTTATTGAAAACTAATTAACTGCCATTCAGTATACCGCTAGAAAGAGCTCTTAAAACTGAATAAAATTATGTGTTATTTTCAGAATTTCCCCATATTTGTAGAAGTTATTAACTTTTTACCATTTCCTCAATAATAATAATAACTCTGATAAATAATTTTAATCACTAATCAGTGTTATCACAAGTAACCGGGCATGCAATAAATAAATGTCATTGTGTTATAATCTAGACCTACTACAGGCAGTTGAATTTATTCCTGGTTTAAATGTTCACTTTTCATGGTTGATTACAACTATTATGCTTACTTTTCGAGTGTTCCTATATTTGATAAGGGGTAAAACTTTGATGGTGTTGTGCGAGTCCTAAATATTAATATTTTTTCATACAACTTTTGTGTGATGTTTCTGGATGAAATGGAACCGAATGGCACCTTGGCGAACAATAGATTCACACTTTTATTTCTAAGGACCACCCTAATGTCCATATTCCTAAGGTGAACGTGATTCTGACAGCCGAACCGTGCGAAGGGGATTATGAGACATTAGGAGCCATAGACGACGAGGGAAGCGACGCCGAAGAATTCAATTTCAACGAAGAGCTTTCTGAAACACAAAGGGAACAGCTTAAAGGCATTGTGCATGATTTCAAGGATCGGTTCCTCAACAAATTAGGCAGGACCACCTTAATTAGGCATTCGATACGATTAAACGGACAAGCCTGTAGCGCCGAGGTTTTATAGGATACCAGAGAGCCTACGAGAGCAAGTGCATAATCAGATCAAAGAGATGATTAATGACCGAATAATCGAACCATCAGAAAGCCCTTATGCATCGCCGATAGTATGCGTCAGAAAGAAGGACAACACGATACGCATATGCGCTGATCTACGACAGGTAAACGCAGTTACAATTGCTGACGAGTATCCGGCTAGTGACATGAGAGGGATAATCATTCTAGACAAGGCCGCTGGAGCAAAATTCATCACAGCACTAGATTTGCAACAAGCATTTTTTCAAGACGAGCTAGGTGAGAAGAGTCGACCGTACACAGCGTTCAAAACACCGTTCGGTTTATTCCAGTATACAGTGTTACCCAACGGTGCAAAGAACTCTTCAAAGTGTTTTCAGCGATTGGCAGACAAGGTACTGCTGGGAGCCGAAGGGTATGCAGCAGCACATGTTGACGACTTCATAGTCTTTTCTCCGTCATGGGAGTTGCATCTGGAGCATATCAGCGACGTATTGGCAAGATTAAGAGAAGCCAGTCTAACTGTAAAAATAAAGAAATGCCAATTTGCTATGAAGTCCATCAAGATTTTAGGACACGTGATACAGGATGGGTTCTTAAAACCAGACCCCGATAAAATAACAGCGATTTCAAACTATCCTGTGCCGAAGACAAAACGGCAAGTGAGAGCATTCTTAGGCCTGGGGAACTTCTACAATCGTTTCATCCCAGATTTCGGTTCTAAGGCAGCTCCCTTAACCGAGCTAATTAGAAAGGACAAGCCAGACAAAGTCCAATGGACCGCACTCACGGACCAAGCATATAATGACTTAAAGACCGACTTGACGTCTGACCGCATGTTGTCACCGCCAGACATAACAAAGCCCTTTATACTCAGATGTGATGCATCCGGATCCGGGGTAGGGGCTGTCCTGGCACAATTAGATTCTAACGGGGTGGAAAGGCCTATAGCATACGCCAGCAGAAAACTGTTAGACCGGGAGGCAAAAATGAGCACGGTAGAGCGGGAACTTCTTTGCGTAGTTTGGTCCCTAAGCCATTTCCAGCAATACACGTATGGAACAAAGGTTAAAGTATTCACGGACCATAATTGCTTAAGATGGCTGTAAACCATGGCTAACCACAATCCACGCCTCACGCGATGGGCTCTGACCATCCAGAGATACGATTTGGAGATCAACTTCATACCGGGGAGGCACAATTCTATAGCAGATGGCTTGTCCCGAGCTTTTATGACAAATTAAATGTGTAGTGATTTAAAATAATGGTTATGTGAAAACTTTAGAATGTTGAGAGTGAATCATGTAACCTATGCTGTGAGTTAAAGCGAGCCTTTTGATGTTTATTAATGGCCATCGCAGATATCATTATCGTGTTTTTATGTTTCACTGACTTATAATAATGCGTGTCTATAAGAATACTACTCGTTGTGTTTTGTGTGTGCTTTATTTTTCTAGATTAAACACTTAGAGACTTGTCGTAACCAGCCTGGCGACGTCGCAACTCACGGCTAATAAAGCCACTCTTATTGCCTGCGTCGATTGCTTGTGCTCCTGTGAATCGTCGTGTGCGGAAGAACACTCGTAGCCTAATAGCTCTCGTTTCTTACTGATTGCTCGACCTATGGCCGTCAGCATAAGAATTGGGGAGTTGTAGTGAGATGCTGCCACGATGATATTAGATTAATTAGTTAGTATAGATTTATTATAAAGTTGTTATTATATGATTGTGTTAGCATAGGGACGAAAACTTCATGAACTAAATTAAGATTTGCAGTACTGACTGACTGCAAGTTGAAATGATTGACAGCCAACAGCTGACGACATACCTAGGGGAGCGGAGGCGAAGGCCACGCCTGTCAAAGGGTGGAGGGGAGAGAAGACAAGATAGCAGAGCAAGGCAAGAGGGAACGAATCGCAGGGCGCGATGGGGGGCGAAAGAATTGATTGACAGGCGGTGGCGATAGAAAAGACAGAGGCAAGCGGAAGAAGGGACTCTTGACTCGAAATATCGGAACTCTGAGGGTTTCTCGGAGAGGAGGAGAAGAGAGAGTCGGAGAAGAAAGCGAGAGAGGACCAAGATAGCAGGATCGGAGGACTGCGACCGCGGGCCTCTTAACGACCTGACTCTGATGATTAACCTATATACTGTTCTGTAAATACGTTCTGCTTAAATCGCCAAAGAATTTCGTCAAACGAAGTGCCTCGTCGTAATTCGTAAATGTCTCTGCTTGATTCAACCCACGTGTATTATATTCAGTTGCAAACTAAGCCCCCGAAGATAGCCTGCGCTCGACCATATAGCACCGCTGCCACCAATACTGAAAGTATAGATAGTACATCAACAGCTTTTTCAGTACACGTGGTTGACCGTATCAAAGGCCTTGGATAGGTCTAGGAAAATAACCACCGTAATGTTATGGTCGTCTATGGCTCTACTAATCTTACCTGTCAACTCATGAATAGCCAGTTCAGCTGATAGGTTTTTACTGAAGCCAAATTGATTATCATTGAGTATTTTTTTCTTGATCAATAAAATGAGTCAGTCTGTTTTGAACAATTTTCCAATACTTTTGCATTATGGTGATAGGATAGATATTGGTCTATAATTGGATACTTTTTGTTTATCCCAGCCTTAAAAATTGGAGTTATTTTTCCTAATTTCAGGTGTTGAAGAAATATTCCTTGCTCCAGAGACTGATTGATGATTTCTGCCAGTATAATGTGAACCTCATGGGGACACAACTTCAGAGTATCAGTAGATATTTTATCAAAGCCTTTACTATGGGAGTTTTTCAGTAATGCAATTTTGTCCTTAACCTCAAGTGGTGTTACTGGATTGAAGAAAAAGGACTTGGCAGTCCTGGATGTTAGATATTTGTTATGAGTTATAGTACTAGAGGCCAACTGGGGGCCAATTTGATTGAAGTAGTTGTTAAAAATATCTGCCATTGATTCTGAGTCATTAATACAAGTATGATTGTGGAGAATTTCAGGAATGCTATTTCTTTTAGACTTCCTTCCAAGTACTGTGTTGATGGTTTGCCATGTCTTATGTAGATTAGATCTATGGTATTCCAACTTCTCAGCATAATAACTCTTTTCAGCAGCTCTTAATAGTCCTGTCAGCTTGTTTCTATATGTTTATATTTAAGAAAATTTTCATTATTTAATCCTCTTTTTTTAAGTACTTTTTATAGAGCCGATTTTTCTTATCTATTGATTTTCTTAAGGCCAAGGTTAACCATGGGAGATTAGCTGATTTGCGTTTATTACGTAATTTAACTAAGGGAAAACTGGCGTTGTACAATTTTTTAAATTGTTCAAGGCAGTTGTTAAAGTTTGTATTAACTTCTGTGGATGTCAGCATACTATTTCACTCAAAGCACTGGAGTTCGTCTATAAATTTCAGCTCTGATTCTTTAGAAACTTTTCTCATGGTCCATAGCCGGTTTGTAAATCTCTTATCCTGAGTTTGTTTAGTTTGGAAGGGGCAAACAGAAAAGCAGACGGGGAGGTGGTCTGAGATATCTGTGATCCAGATGGAGCAAGTTTCTATTTCATCTGGGTGTACATTAGTTAATATATCATCTATTAGTGAAGTTGACCTCTGGGTTATTCGTGTTGGTTTATCAATTAAAGGATAGAACCATAGGCTAATAAAATATTTAGAAAATATTTAGTTTCCAAGTGTGTATTAGGGTGTTTCTAGGGCTGCCAACCGTCCCGGATTCGACAGTTAATTATTGAAGGCTAACTTCCAAGACAACCACTTTCAGCTCAATGAGTTCATGGTAGTCATCTCTGATCTCTGAATCTGATTTTCTTTCAGTAAACTTCTTGAGAAAACTGAGTGATGTTTCATGATAGGGTTCCGTGCCGGATATGACATTCAGTCCTGCATTACACTTTCCCAAGCAGCTTTATATGTCTGGAAGATTGGAATATGTGATGAATTAGATGGACCGCAAGCACAAAGGGAATACTTTGGCTGAAATGAACTCCATCACATGGTGACGGCAGGCGAACCACAGGATCTCTCGACCTATCTTGTCTTCCAGCAGAATGCACACTCCGCTGAAGAGTTCAGTGTTGACAGATATCAAAGCTCAAGGTTGAACCTTTTCAGAGAGTTTCCACAACTTCAGAAGATTATGAATGGCCATGGATTCATTGTATCCTGTCCCACAGGCTAATTTCGGCACACCGAAAAGTTAAAGTGTTAAATATGAGTTCTTAAATTTCATTGGCAAATGGTAAATTTGAAAATTCACTTCTGAAAATATGTCTGCCAAAACACAGAGAGTAGTCACCATGACGTTCAACAAGAACTTTACACGTTGTTCAAAATGCCAGTAAGTAAGTAAGTAAGTAACTAAGTAAGTAAGTTAATAAGTAAGTAAGTAAGTAAGTATAACATAACAGAAACTAATTGAATCTCATCTCCATGACAAATGAAGTTGTTGACCAAGTTATACGACATCAAGATTTACCGCTAATGCCACTATAATGGTAATAATTTCTATGTCATTGAGCACCATCTTCCAGCTGGAATAAGATGCTGAAATTTTATCTCAATAATACTATAGACAGGTCTAACAAACTGAGAGGGTGCCCTGGTTTCTAGCGTTAACTTTGTTTTTGTGAACCACCCTAACATACATACATACATACATACATACATACATACATACAATACAATACAATACCATACGTACGTACGTCCAACATACATGCATAAGGATTCGTATTCAATTTTCAGTCTTACCGGAGGCACGTCAAGCCACTGTTCCGCCGCATTCATCGCCTCCATTGCATTGGCAATATTGTTCTTCGGGTTCCACGTCGGCCAATCAGGACACAGTCCTATGAAGCAATGATAGAACAGGAGCGCTATTATTATATTACGAAATAAGTAGAGATGAGAGTAATCCAGGAACGTGGCACTTCACCACAAATAGCAGAACCGAAATTGAGTGTAGGCTGTGTGTGAGGAAAGTGAAAATTGTAATCGGTGCTTTTTTCTAGAAAAAGATTCTGGAACTTAACAAATTCAGAACAACAATGGAGGGGTCACGGGTCACAAAGGGCTAAACCTCAGCCTCTTACTTAACACATATTAAAACTGGAAAATTTATAAAGTTGGGTTGTATGAAGAATATTTGAAAACGATTGTTATTTAAACAGTTTTTGGGTTTACTTCATGCTAAAAACACGATGACGGCAGACGATTTATTTTAACGACGTCGATGTCATATGAAATCCGAAGTACAATGTAGGCCTATCTATGGACGGTAGACCATAGGGGCATTTTTATGCTAATATTTTTATTTTATATATATATATATATATATATATAAATTATATATATATATATATATCAATAACCATTGGAAACAAATTAAATTAAATTAAAGTAAATAAATAATTTTTTTATTAAAAATATATATTAACTAGATTAATTTCGTATAGATGAAAAAGGTCCCAGAACCCGTTCGTGAGCTTTACGTCTGAAATAAACACTGACTAACTGCAATTATGACAATTTCTATTGCATCGTCTGTAGGAAGCTACTTTTAGAATGCTTTACACCGCCAACTGTCAGCGCAAATGCAAATGCATATGCTACAAAGTACCGGAAACTTGGTCCATGAACAAGTCTTTCACTCACAATTGCTCACTATCGTCGATTGAGCTACTGCTTATTACATATTGGCGCTTAATAAAATGCATATTAATAATAATACTGGCATGGCTCAGAGGAATAGCACACCCGCATTCAACACTGGTAGAGTCTTTCTTGTATGCAGCTCAGCAATGCCACTGCCAAGGTGCCACCACTGATCAATACGTAAGGGTTATAGTCAGGGTTTGGGGTCTATTTCCAATGATCAATCCGTAACGTTATGGCTAGGGTTTAGCCTGTATTTTCACTGATCAAACGGTAAGGGTTATGGCTTGGGTTTGGGGCTATTTTCGATGACCAATTCGTAAGGATTATGGTTAGAGCTTAGGGCTTTGAATCTATTTCCACTGACCAATCTCCATCTCTCTAGATGCTTCCCCGGAGCAGAGAAAATTACAGTGTACCTGGAACAACAGCATCCACGAGAGCTCCAATGGCTGTTCCATCATTCCAGTCCGTCGTGAAATTGCTAATGGGTTTATCAGGAATCCTCGACGTGATCCATCCGAGAAGCTTCTGCTTCGGAGTCTGGTCGTTGTTCTCTAGCCCTTCCCACTTTGGCATCGAGATGGAGTAGTGAAGAATCAGATTCCACATCAGAGCGAGGATCAGCTTCAAATTTGAACTCACGATGTCCGAACTGTCTGCACACCCAAAACAGCTTTACGTAATGTAATGTAAAACCCAAATTTTCCAGCAGCAAAGACATAACTTTCAAAGCGACAATGGCTTCCGGTCGATACCATTTTTTTTAAAGTCGCGGTAACTTTCACGAGAACTCTTAACTTAGTGGTATTGTGTAACCGGTAAATTAATTGATGCGTCTATTGCACAAGACATCCACCGCATTCTCTAAAGACATAATAATTACTCGTTGCACTCTATATCAGATAGAAACCACAGTCATCCTTGCTAGTTCTGGTGGACTACAATTCAATTTACAATTAAAATACCTGGAACGTCAAGTCATTTGTTTACCTACCCTACCTGCTTAGCAATCCTATTGGGTAGAGTTGAGCTGAGAATGATGACTGATGAAATATAATATATTTTCTTCTGCAATTTGCACCATGTCGTATATTTAACCCATTAGTGCCCATCATGGCAAAACTCTATGAAAATCTTTGATATTGTAGAAAATGGGATGGTATGAATAGAAAATATGGAAGAATTCTCAGGACATTGAGGAATAGAAATACAGGCATGGAAATTCTTGTTCATAAAAATGGATGGTGGACACTACCGGTCACATATTTATTTTAATGGAAATACTTGAAACATGACTGAAGCCACTGCAGTAGCATGTTATTCAAGTAAAAAAACTGCAACATTTCAATGAAGAATAACATATAAACAGATGAACAGTAACATATAGACATGTCAAAACCAGCGGTTAACGCATCTGTCCAAATGTAACTGGGTCATTCCTGCAATTGGGTACAAAATAGACCAGAGAAAAAATATTTTTTCAACATCTTTTTTCAGAAAATTTGACGTGGTGTTTCTATAGATATGATATTGGTAAGAGTTGACGCAAATTATGCAGGCTTAAAGACCACTAACAAACCTGTGATCCGCATGTAAGTCAGTCGTAAGCTTGTTAACCCTGTTCCCGACAAAAACGGTAGAGTGTGGGTAATTAGAAGCTGTTCTATATTTACAACGATGGTGTTCCTAGCAGCAGCAAGTGTCCCCAAGTTAAAATAATATAATAAATTAAACTGAAAACTATCCAGTACATTTATTAAATAATTATCATTACAAATTGTGTGTACTATGCATAGCAATCATGACATATAGATTCAGCAGTAGACACTAGACAAGTAACCACAACACACATAGTAATTAAACTTTCAGAAATAATAGAAATGTGAGGCACACTATTTGAGTGTATGACATTTATCATCTTCATTTAATATTTAGACACTATTTTATAATGTCAATGGATCGCAACAGAGTTGACGGGTAACAGAGTTGACATGCCAGTAACAGAGTTGACGGATAACAGAGTTGACATGCCAGTAACAGAGTTGACGGGTAACAGAGTTGACATGCCAGTAACAGAGTTGACGGGTAACAGAGTTGGCATGCCAGTAACAGAATTAGCAAACATACGACATAGTCACATTCAAGAGTAAGCTGTGATAGTAACACGCTAATAATAATTATGTGTAATAACAACTAACATTATATAGGTAGCACCAATTTGATGATAAGAAAATGCAATGTTAACAAAAGGAAAACAACTAAGAACGGGTAACAGAGTTGACGTGCCAGCTGGTCAACTGTCACCATGCATTATTTTCAATTCCTGTGCTTCTTCCGCTGGTCTCTAGCAGACGTTGGCTTATAGTCCTCGATTTCCCTAAAGACTGGTTCTTCTGCCATGCCAATCTTTCCTTTTCAGGTACTCTTCCATTTTGGCAGGATCTCCATTACGGCGAGCACGATAACGCCTCTGCTACTCTGCCGCTCATAATTAGCCACACATCATAACCTGTTGATAACAAACATCAATCACGAATGAGGAATGTGCTTTGATATAACCAGAAACATAATGCAGACCTATGCTTGGTCAACTCAGTTACAGACATGTCAACTCTGTTACCCCTGCGCGGTAACAGGGTTCACGGTAACAGAGTATGACATTTACCGCGAAAACCTTGTTTTAGCATGATACTTCATCTTAATATCACTCACTCTCGTCTTCAGACTTTAGATTACTTTAATATCATGATGATCTCTGCAAGAAAAATCGTAAATGTAAACACCATCAGGTCATACTTTGGTAACAGAGTTGAGTAACTCCAAATATGCAACAAAAACAGGGATTTTAGAACTATGAAACGTATATAAAATCAACCAACCTTCTCATCAATGCTAAACTGCGCAGCAGTGCTCCGTCTGATGAATTAAATAAAACTAAATAGATCAGTATACCATTCAAAATGCTAATAATAGTTGAAAGTTAAAGAGTTGACAAAATTTCTAGGGACACTCATTATCAAAGAGATAATCAAAAAGAGATTACTGTTATGTGCTCGGATACAGGAAGTACAATTAACTTATATTAAGGCCAGCATATGACGTCATGTGAATATTTTACAAACAGACAAAAATTACACACTGCTTGAGTAAGACGATCAAGTTTATAACCACCAAATGTATATGAGACAAGCTATGTACTGTACCCCACTGATTAAAAAAAATATTCCAGGTGCCGTATATTACAATATCAATTATTGTTTTCAGGATTTTAAATCAAGTAACATTTATATATTTACGTAGTAAAGTATTTTAATCTAAACTGTTCATATTTTTGTGTGTCGGCAATCAAACATGTTTGGGACATCATATTTAACCGAATTGAATGAATGACCCAACTATGAAAATGCTGGTCAAAATGGCAAATAGCTGGCAAAAGTCAATACTGTTTCAACAGAACACATATATTTAGGCAATTTTTGTGTATGAAAATCAGCAAAACAATCAGGGTGTAGGCCAATACAGCATTTGGCACATTTTTATATACTTTCACATTGCACGCGGAGCATCTAATTTGAGTTGAATTTCGCTCAATGAAATGCCCCTGGCCATCGAACCTGACTTCAGCCGGACAGCGACGCGCAAGGGCAGTCCGGTTGCAAGCCTGCAGAGGACGCTCAGCTTTGGCTACGGCTTCGTTGTGAACATCGGGGGAGCAATCCCAGTACAAGCGTCTTGCTTGCATATCCAGTTGTGAGTAGTATTGTCATGAATACTCGTACATGTATAATTGTATATCCCCGTTCGTTAACACAAACGAATTATTGCCCTGCTGCCTAGCATACTCTGTGCTTGCCCTAGCTATTGCAGTTACAATATGATGAGACATAAGCAATTCAAACAATGACACTGGTGAAAATTTGTCCCTAGACATATCACGGAGGCTTCCGTCCTGATCTCAGTCGAACAGACCGTCCTAGGGAACACCTCTGTTGACCCAAGTCTTTGAATGTTTCGTAGACTTTCGATGAGACAAAGCTGCTCCAATCATGCGAGCAGCACCACCGGCGGCTGACAATATTTATCTTGTGGTGGTAAGAGAAGGCTGTCCAGAACTGGATGGACGAACAGAGAAGGAGCGCTCGAAGCAGCACGTGTTCGACCAGAAAATTGAGCAATGGTAACACGTAGCAACCGACACTTCTTTCTCGGTGGCTGAAAACACAATTATGAAATGGCTGCTTAGTAGGGTGTCCTAGAAAAACCAAAGTTCTCAAATTTCAATGGCCAACCTCTAAAAAGTTTCTCTTGGCCATTCTGAAAAAAAGCAAAGTTACAGCAAGATTGAAGATCATTTAAACGTGGCTCAAAGCGTTTTCAAATTTCGTATACACCCCCCATGCAATAGCCGGTGTGGAAATTTTACCAACATATAGGTTTTCAATGCATAACTTTCAAACGGGAAGAGATATTCAAAATTCCTTTGGTGAGGTTTCCTGGAAATGTTTGCTCACAACATAGGTTTTGTCTCATAAGGTTGCTCTTGCATGACGCCATGTGAGATGACACAAACTTTGACGTCACAGTTGACATTGCGTTGGATCAATGGTTCCTCTTAACGTGTTGTTCTCATAAGGTTTATGTTTAGGTATCAAATTATAATTTTGGGAAAGAAAGATTTGCATAAAATATTCTTGGAACCCCTTTATAGCAGTTTCTTCTTCCAGAACATGTGACATAACGCCACTCAACTTTTGATGTAACCGCTCCTATCTCCAAAGCCAGAAGTCTTGGAAAGGAGATCTCGATGTCTGCAGACTAGGGTTATCGACTACAAGGAATTTGATAATAATATTTTATTTCACAGACCACGTGACCTCACTCACCGTAACGTTCCCAGTGACCTTATATATATATATCCATAGCCACCCACAAGTCTTAGAAAGGTGATCTTGGTGTCAACTGTAAGATTTTTGGCTACAAGAAATCCTGAAGACACATGCCTACCACTCTGCGGTAATTACATTACATGATCTATAATAATTATCAAGTAACACGTTGAATGATTTGTAACAGTTCACATGACCTTGGAAAGTCGTAGACAGTTTCCTGTAACAATGTTCTGTGAATCAAACGTACAACAACAAATCTCATGGTTAGGAAAGTACTTTAATGCCTTCACTGTAGATAAACCACAATCACAATTCTATTGCTTGCAATTCCAGAGAAACGAAGGGCAACCACGCCGTGTCGTCAAGTGATCTTGAAGCTCAGATGTAGTGCAATGTAATTACTAACTTATATAGCGCCGTTCACAGCAGTGACTATTCAGTAGTGCTCCCAGTGCGAGTACCCCGAGAGAAGAAATAGGTTTCGAAGAAAGAGAAATGTAGGAATAGATCTAGAAGGAATGAAAACGCGTAAAGAGGAGGGGAGGGATTCCACAGGCCCAATGGTGAGAAATGACCTAGCTTGCGCCAAAGTGGTTCTAGTTCGCGGGAAAAAGAGACCATGCTGGTCCAAAGAGAAGAAAGGTTGGAGAGAAGCTGCAGAATGAGGAAAGCGATCGTAACCTATAATGTAGACTCCTAAAAATTATTAGACGTCAAGAAAACTATTCTAGCACTTGTAGTTTCGGAGAACCAAAGGTTAAACATTGCAGGTCAATGGACCCTGAACTAATCATGCACTCAGCATATGATGTTCATCATGATTCTGTTGAGTATACTTCTTTGGAATCCAAGACTCTGAAAAACATCATATACGTCAGAATTTTTTTACATAACTTGTAGTTCCAGTGAGGCCAAAGGTTACCATAACAGGTCGAGTGACCTTGAACTACAAAGTCATGCGATGGTCATACGATGGTCATACCAGGTTGTTTATAACTCTATTGGATTTCCTTGAGCCCAGTGAGCCTATCTTGGACTGACACCTTCTTTTTAGCCTTCACCGATAACGAAATATTATGACAATAAATGTCAAATGACCTTGAAAATGAAGGTCATCCGATTGTCCTACAATGTTAGAAATGGCATATTTGACTTCTCCCCGGAAAACCCTGTCATAGACACAAAAATCACTTCTCGATTGCTTTTAGTTCCTGAGATACTCTGGGATAATATTTCTCACTGGTAATCAATCAAATCAATCAAAACTCTTTTATTGAAGCCATGTCAAATAAAAATCACATAACATTTAACATAAAATATCAGGATTGGCCGCAAGAGGAGTCCCAAAAGGGATCAAGATCCCGCTAACTAGGGACACCTAAAACAACATTTCAGAAATTTAAATTAGTGATAGCTAAATCCTTGACAAACAGTGCAACATCAAGTTTCATACAGTAATGCAAACAGTATAGTACATAGTACACAGTACATGATAAACACAATTCAAAACAGTATGAAAATAAAGAAAAAAACCAAAACCTTAACTAACAGTGAAAAAGAATATTCGGCAGGGTAGGTTATAGCTAATTTCCATTAAATTAATGTATAAATTTATTAAATTAAATTAATGTATATGATTCAGCTATACAATGCTTAACTTAGAGTCGCTTGAGCCACGCCTAAAATGTTAATCTAATTAGCTGTAACTTCGTACAATATAATAACTAATCCTATAGAAACTTTCTAGAGGTTGGCCATCAAGATATATTAACTTTTGAAAAGTTTCTGTCTTTTTGGGACACCCTACTGCTTAGATACTGTGAATGTTCATCACCGTAATCGAAAGATAATAGGCCACTTTCACGTAAGATAGTTTCTAAGTACTCTGGGCCATTCACTTTCCCCTACTGGTCCATCACGTCCTTACATAATGCCAAAATAGGATTTGTTGTATGTAAAATACTTACTTGCATCATATCCGTGGTCTCATCGTCATCTTCCGACGGCTGCGGCGTGTCGTTGTCTCCCAAACGCGCAGTCTCGCAAGTATGACGAAACACTTTTGCCTCTCCTTGAGCACGTAGTTGCTTTCCACATAGATTGTCTGCAGCAGACGAAGAAGACAATACTGCCGATGTATCCATCGACAGTATTGTCTTCTTCGTCTGCGCTATCTCCGTCACTGGCCATTCCATCATCTGGCGGAGTTATGTCAATGTCCGCGCGAAAAAGTCGGGGTCGTCCTCGAGAGCACTGAGGACATCACTGACGGTAAATCTGGTTTTTCTGTCAAACAAAACAAAATATTTTAAAAACAGAAAAATAATGTTTCTATGCACGGTAACGTCTGGCATTGAATTGGTATGCCGAATAATGCAATAACGGGTAGAACCAATAAGCTCCAGTCGTCAAAAGCATACATGTATTGCAGGCTGTCTGTTCTGTTAGTAGTTAAGATTTATGTCTTCTGTCATTTAATTGTGTTCTTGTGAATTGTTTAATTGTCATAACATGTAAATGTACAGCGCAGTGCGTTTGTCAGGCGCTTGATTAAAGAAAATAATTATTATTATTATTATTATTATTATTATTAGGCCCCTATTATTATTATTATTATTATTATTATTATTATTATTATTATTATTATTATTATTATTATTATTATTATTATTATTATTACATGCAGCCGTCCAATGATCACAGGCCGTTTTTAGGGAAGACTTAAAACAGCATAGCAAGGAACATGCAAACAGCAAACGTGAAACAAAAGTATTCCTGCACAAGCTAAATAGTTGTACTACATAAGCATAAATCATTTTATGCAATTTACTGAGATCATTTATTAGAAAAACGCTTACTTTCGAGAGGAATTCATCATTTTGTTAAATTTCTCGCGGGCGAAGTTTGTGACGTCATATTTACGCATAGAATATTTATGTACATTGAAATAGAATATTCCAAATAATGCTAGAGACATTACTAAGTACAGCAAAAAGACACTATCCATTTGCGGTTCTTGTACGCTAGACTGGAATTTAATAACTTTATGTCCCTAAGAAAGGACCGTGGGCACTAATGGGTCGTTTCCTTTTATAATAGAATAATCTGTATTATAGGACCAATTGCAAACCGATCAACATGAAAGCACAGTATAAATAATTGTAATTATTTATACTGTGATGAAAGCTTAAAGGATAGCTTTCCCTATTTCTGGATTAGACTATTTATGCAGTCTATAAATTGTTTGTTCACACGTTACTTATATCTGATGAATGTTATTTATCTTTGATAAATCACCCTAATTATAAAGTTTTTCTCTGGTTAGACAGTCTGCCGAGTGTTTTTCTCGATCATGAACGCGATGGCGTAGACCATGTCCAGTACGGTGGAGTGAACGTTAGGCTATAGGCAAAACATTTTTCGAGAATCTTCAATTGGCAGGGGGTGCAAAACTTGTGTATGGATACTTGTGTATGGATACTAGTTTTGCTAGTGTAAAATATCTTGCCTCTAGTATTACGTTTTGAGGTGCCCCAACTGTCAAAACCAATCTCTTTATACAGGCCCGAGGCATGTGCACTATGTGCCAGTGCACAGGGGCCTCAACCTCATAGGGACCTCCACCACAAATACAAGATTTTTTACTTGTGATTCATAATTGATTATGAAATATTTCAGCAGTGCGCACAGACACAGTTTACCAAAAATATCTAAAACTAAGAAACAGTTAAAACTTAAAAGGTCAGAAGTTAGTTTGTCTAATGTCTATGCCTCTCGGGCGTGAAGTCATGTCAAATTAGTGGAAATTTGCGTGTTTTTTACTTCGCAAATTCGGTCACCAGGTCCTCAAAGCTGATCTCACGCAAAATGTCAGCTTCTGTGCACATCAGAGCTAGGTGGAACAACTGCTCATTTCCCATTGATGTGCGAAGTCTGTTCTTTATCAGTTTCATTTTTGAGAAGGAAAGTTCTGCGCTACAGTACTGTTACTGACCATCAGCACCAGATACACACGAAGTGCTATATCCACATTAGGAAATGACCCCTGAACTTGTTTCCGGTGTATCAGCCGATACATGAAATTCTCTTGAGAAACATCTTGAGCTTGTTCGTCCTTGAATGTTTCCACAAAGTCAACAAACTGCGCAAGCTCATTTCCAAAGCATGCATCAAGGTCGTCTTTATAGAGATTCCATACCGCTGCGATGGAAGCACATCCAGTTTGCGTTGGAAACCGAACCGAGACGAAATAACCTCGTACGCACCAAACCGATGTTGCAAAGCAGTAACAAACTGATCAATGACTGCATGGTAGAAAGCTTTGTACTCGAAATTATCTAACTGCGTAAACTCTATCCGCGGAGTAGTGTGACGAGGTTGATCGAGTGGATCAAGTAGCACGTTGTGTTGGCGTTCTCTCTTCAAGCTCAAGATGTTTCTCAAGAGAATTTCATGTATCGGCCGATACTCCGGAAACAAGTTCAGGGGTCCGGAACAATTGATGAAAAATAATTTTCTTTAAATAGAAGTTAGATTCATGAAAAATAATTCTTCCCCAAATAGAAGCTGGATTGATTAAAAGGATTCTTGCCAAAGTAGAAATTAGATTTATGAAAACTAAAATTGCTACAATGGACGAATAATTTAGAAGGCTAAAACGATAGATTATCCTAGCTTCAATTACATCCTTGTCTTTGGAATAATTATGCTGGAGTTGACGCGTCGTGTTTCGTGAGTCGTGACTTGTGAGCCAATCTATAACGGCAGACTTTCAGGCATCATCCGCGCCGGCTTGCGGCTTGCTAAGGGGCCTCCACCACAGCGGTGCACTGGGCCTCCACCTAAGTAAATACGGCCCTGTGATTATATCCGAAAAATTTAGATCTTTCATAATTAAAATTTTGTTAAATTGTGTAATGTGCATTAGGGTGGAGTGAAAAAAGCAAAAATTCTAAAACCTCAACGTAATAGTGATAACTCGTTGCCTTTTGGCATAGTAAGTTATCATGTCAAATATTTCTTTAAAATTCGTTCTCTAAGATTTGCCCCAACGCGTTTTAAAATTTGACAATTTAATAAAAATGACGAATATATAAAAATTTCAATAAATTTTTAAGATGTAATGCGCTGATTGTAATAGTGATAACTCGTTTCCCTTTAATGTAGTTAGTTATCAGGCCAAATATTTCTTTAAAATTCGTTCTCTAAGATTTGCCCCAACGCTTTTTAAAATTTAACAATTTTAACCAAAATTGTCGATGGGCATTTACAGGGCCAATCGGCAAAGCCCATGGCATAGGGTACTGCGAACAACGACCAGTTATTTTGTTTGAGAAAATTGAAGTTGATTTTCTGCAAGTCACAGTAAATAATCTTAGCACTGATCAAAAGTATTTGTTTGAAATAATTATTTTCTATTCGAGAACTTAACTTTTCTGCAAATGACTACATCGATCTGATTGATTGGCAAAACGAAAAGCAACAGAACCATCGGTCATTTACACACTTTCCACAGCTGACCTTGAAGAATCTGTCGCCAGTGAGTGTGTGCCAAAAGTCGATTTTCCCCGAATTTTCATGCTACGCACAATCGGCTGAGCGTTCTGTCAAACTTTGTGAAGAGGCATCTGCTGCTCTGGTTGGACAAACATCTAGACATGGTTCCATCTTTGCCAGATTGTAATCACGGGAACTAATACCTTCTTTTTATACTAAAGCAGAACTTCAACCGGAGTTCAATCAACAGAATAAAATAAATGAGAATTGACTCACTTTTAAGTAATTAGTGACATATCTATCTAGTCTACAACTGTTGGGATTGTCGTCGAGACGATCCAATAGATTTAGCATTGGCAATTCATTTGAATGCAAATGGCAGACAAACCACTGTGATAAAGGGTTTATTGTTCTCAATTTTTGGCAGACAAACCACTGTGATAAAGGGTTTATTGTTCTCAATTTTTGGCGAGCCGTAACCAGGTGCTATGTAGCTCTCCAGATGGATAACCACAGCTAATCGAATCCTAACCGACACTTGGAAGCATATCCGTGCTCTAGGACTACGCAGAGTCTTGCGATCGAGAAATTAATGTCAGCAGAAACACAGAATACGTAATCCAGAACTTAACTTTGCTTCAAATAAAATAAATGAGAATTGACTCACTTTTAAATAGGCCTAATTAGTGATATATCTTGTCTACAACTGTTGGGATTGTCGTCGAGACGCTCCAATAGATTTAGCATTGGCAATTCATTTGAATGCAATTGGCAGACAAACCACTGTGATAAAGGGTTTATTGTTCTCAATTTTTGGCGAGCCGTAACCAGGTGCTATGTAGCTGTCCAGATAGATAACCACAGCTAATCGAATCCTAACCGACACTTGGAAGCATATCCGTGCTCTAAAACTACGTAGACTCTTGCGATCGAGAAATTAATGTAAGCAGAAACACAGAATACGTAATCCAGAACTTAACTTTGCTTCAAATGATTACATCGATCTGATTGATTGGCAAAACGTAAAAGTTACAGAAACACCGGTCATTTCCACACTTTCAACAGCTGACCTTGAAGAATTTATCGACAGTGAGTGTGTGTCAACACTCCACTTTCCCCAATTTCCATGACACACACAATCGGTTGAGCGCTCTGTCCAACTGGTTGATGAGGCATCTACCGCTGTTGTTGGACAAACATCTAAAAATGGGTTCATCCTTGCCAGATTGGAATCACGGAACTAATACCTTCTTTTTATACTAAAGCAGAATTTCAATCGGAGTTCAGTCAACAGAATAAAATAAATGAGCATTGACTCACTTTTCAGTAATTAGTGACATAAATATTATCTAGTCTACAACTGTTGGGATTGTTTATAATGTTTAGTGCTTATTGTTTATTTAATATTGCTGACATACAGTCATTTATAAATTTTAATTTGCATGGTCATTAAATACGTCATAATTAAATGCTTAAACACTATTACAATTAGCGCATTAAATTTTTTAATTTAATGAAATTTGTATAAATTCGACAATTGTTTTAAAAATTGTTGAATTATAAAACGCGTTGGGGCAAATCAGTTATCACTATTACAATCAGCGCATTACATTTTAAAAATTTATTGAAATTTTTATATATTCGTCATTTTTGTTATTAAATTGTCATATTTTTAAACGCGTTGGGGGCAAATCTTAGAGAACGAATTTTAAAGAAATATTTGACATGGCAACTTACTATACCAAAAGGCAACGAGTTATCACTATTACGTTGAGGTTCTAGAATTTTTGCTTTTTTCACTCCACCCTAATGTGCATACTATAATTATATGCTGTAACCTCACTGATATTAACTGACTAAACTATGCAAAATTACTCTCACATAAACACTAACTAATGCAAATTCTGAAACTGAAATTGATTTGATTAGACTTGTTTGTTGAAACTTTTATGTGAAGTTTCTTCGAGTTACTCTTCAAACGTATCCTGGTTGCTTGAAAATCAGATTTTGAATCAAACGTTTTAATAAAGCTTCTTGAGTCTAGTATGGCCCGTACAAGTCCATCTCTTTGATCTTCATTTTACACACACTGTCACACAGACGGTGACGCTTCAGTTACAAATCTGATGCATCTTTAACTTGCTTTGGTAAGACAAGGAAATGATGGAAATTCAATAATGGTTTCGTTTCATTCGCATTCTTGTGCTTGACAAGGTCCAGAATTTCTTCGTATGACAGCAGCCTTTTTAGAGGAGGTTCACAAGTTCCAGACATCTGCTGGTTTCTTTCCAACTTATTAAGTCAACGTAATCTGTAGCAGCACAGTTAAAAGTTGGCACACGGAACTGTCTGACTGCACAGTAGTGGATGTGCCGTGTCGCCCGAATGCCAGTTCTGTTATATAACATCAGATTCTGTCATCGGTTAATATCGCAAGCAGAAGATTTTCAGTATGTCCAAAGAAGGCAACAATCTCCAACATATCCTTGGCCAAGTATCCTGAAAATCTAATCATTCGATCAAGTTGGCGAGAACCTTCTGTGATGGCTTTGCAGACGCAACATGGAAACGCAGAATTCTGTTAGCAGTTGTAAGCCATCATGAATTAACTACTGGACCTGCGTTTCGATTCGCAACTTCATCAGGGCATTTCCCAGCAGCTATACACCACCGTTCTTCAACAGCATGCGCCACCTATTCTGCTATATCAGTTAGTGCTGGATCCTTTCATTCATTCATTCATTCATTCATTCATTCATTCAATTCATTCATTCACTTTGAAGACTTAGTGCCCATTCAAGAAACCTACTCTGGAACTCTCCAAGCCTCCCAGCCAAGTCGCTCCTTTATTGTTTCTTCTCGTTTGTTATCATCACGAACGAACATGGAGAACTTCTTTATGTCAGCACATGTCGGAAGCACCGTTTGAGACACTTTTGAAGGAAAATCAAATACTGGACATCTACTAGTTTGTCTTTTTTCGGCTTCTTGGTTGCCATTCTTGCAGTCGACCTTTTTATTCCATTATTCATTAATTCGTTACAGAGATTTATATCGCACCCCTTCATGGCTACTACTCAGAAGTGCTTCCGACCCCAGCAGGGCTAAAAAGGACAGGTTTTGGATTAGAATAGAAAGTGTCAGAACGGACTCTGGAGAGCAAGCGCAGCACCAAGAGGAGCCCATTCCAGACCGAGGGGCCAACGACTGAGAAGGCCCGGTTCTGCCTATTAGATGTACTGGCAAACGGGACCAGGAGCACACCCAGTTCAGTTGAGCGGAGGCAGCAACGGCCCCAGACACCCAGGGTGGGGCAGCGGAGCTCGCTAAGGTAGACAGAGGCAAGGCCCAGAAAGCACCGCCACACCAAAGCAGCGATCCTGTACGTCATTCGTTTATGGAGAAAGAGCTAGTGCAGCACGTTCAGCATATAGCCAGAGACCTGACCATTGACCAAATCTATGGATTCGTTTCAGTCTTCGACGCGCTCACAAAAGACATTGCCATAATAAAGTCACATTTATGAAAAACATAACATTGTAAGTTTAAAAAATTCAAGACGTCTATCCAAAATTTAGGTTTCTTGTTTTTTGAGTGTCTCATTTATTTTATATATGCTTAAGATTTTTACTATGCGTGTATTTAAAATAACATAAACTGAAACTCTTAGTCGCTTATAATATTGTTTCTAAATAGGTAACCATATATATAATATTATATATATATATAGGGTGGGCCAAAAAGTAACCCCTAGGCATGTTTGCTAATATTTCGGCCAAAAGTAAGAATTTTTAAATCACGTTTTACAGGCTTAAAGGTAATTCATATCTACGAATTATGGCCAAATTTCACCGAAAATATTCAAACAGAACAAAAGTTATATCCCTTTTAGTGAGTCCAACCACTGTTTTTTGAAGGTTCAAAAACGTAACGCAACAAAAAGCAACAACAAAAATTATTTTACTAAGTCACTTCTCAAACAAATTTTATCAAACTAACTTGATATTGTCAGATACATATTATTATTATTATTTATAAAAGAAACTGGGTACCAGCGTAGCTCCACGTCACTGTGACGTCACTTAGCAAGAAGACGATCAAGTTGGTAAATAAAGAATTTTCCAGATTAATAAGTTTTGCATTGAAACAATGAAATTGAAATTTCTAAAATATCAAGATGGGCAAGGTGTCAATGACAGACAAAATTCGTATGCAGACACTTGATGAGCAGGGTCTTTGAGCTAAAACTCTAATCGCCGCTTGCCCTGATAAACAGTGAAACTGAGTTGGCCTACCGTTAAAAAATATGCCCTTGCATTGATGAAAGGGGATCGGCTCTGGAACGTCGTAAAGGCAGCGGAAGGACGAAATCTTCCGCACTCCAACAAATGGATAATTATGTAAGGGGAGCTATGCTGGAGAAATACCACAATCTGCGACCAAAGCCAAAAACGATAAAAGAACTGAAGGTCGCATTGAAGTTGATGTGGGAAGATTTACCTCTGGAACCCATCAACAAAGACATCAAAACTTTACAAAAAGACTCAGAACATGTATGGGTAGTTGAATGGGTACTGGTGGTGGACACATTGAACTCAAGTTGTGAAACAATAACTAAGTTTGTTTGGTAACAATTATTTAAGAAGTGACTTAGTAAAATGGCTTTTTGTTGCTTTTTGTTGCGTTACGTTTTTGAACCATCAAAAAACAGTGGTTGGACTCACTAAAATTGATATAACTTTTGTTCTGTTTGAATATTTTCGGTGAAATTTGGCCATAATACGTAGATATGAATTACCTTTAACCCTCTAAGGGACAAGATTTTTTTTGGTCTGCAAAATGTTCAAAACTAACACAAATACATTGTCTAGGGTTCTCCTGTCAACATAATGTAGTTTATTTTGTGCTTAGTAGTACACATTTGCATTATGGTCACTTTTATTTTATGGGACAGATATGTCCCATTGTCCGTTAGGCAGTAAAAGTACAATTTTGTGCTATGTTGGATTTTGTTGACTAAATGTCAGAATATAGTCCGGTCATTAAATAGTTGAGGTTCAAAAAAATTTGAACAAAAGGTTTCTCGATGGTTTTCACCTCTTTGATACGTCTACATCATAAGAAAAAAAAGTTTACCAAAATCTGACATGGGGAACTTTGCGAAAATGGGTCAGATCCAAGATGGCCGCCGTCAAAATAAACTAAACTGGGGAAAATGTCATAGTCCAAGCAATTTAGAGTTAGACCTGGGCAAAATTGCTTCAGAAAACGATTTCCTGCTCAGTTTCCATTGCTGAATAACATATCCAAAAGCTCACGAAATCCGACAACGGGATCACCCCAAAAATGCATTTTAACCAAGATGGCGGCCAATATGGCCGCCAACACAGAAAGAGGTATATATCAGGCCATAGGTAAGCTAAAGTAATAAATGAAGTGTCAAATTTAATACTATCAAGGTCAAGGAATCGATTTATCGTAGTGGCAATAGTGTTGGAATGTTACTGTCCAATATGGCCGCCAAAAACAGAAACATATGCATATATCAGGTCAGAGGTAAGCTACAATAACAAATGAAGTGTCGAATTTAATATTTTCAAGGTCAAGGAATCGACTTATCATAGTGGCAATAGTGTCGGAATGTTACTATCCAAGATGTCAGCCAATATGACTGCCAACACACAAAAATTTGAGCGCCTCTGAGTAGTTTCCTTGAAGGGGCGCTATATAAATTCCCGAATGTCATCTTGGTTTGGCGTCTCTGGCACTGCTCTACAATGGTTCCAGTCCTACTTGTCTTCCAGATCCTTCTCTGTTAAAGCCTCCAGCCACTGTTCGCAACCCCTCTTGTGGTGTCCCTCAAGGCTCCGTCCTGGGTCCGCTGCTCTTCATTCTGTATACCACACCATTAAGCCATCTCATAAAATCCTCCTCTGTTGACCACCATCTCTACGCAGACGACACCCAACTCTACATATTTTTCTCCCCAAGCTCTTTTTCCACCTCCATTGCCAAACTACTCAATGTGGTTAACCTAGTCTCTCAATGGATGTCGTCCAACCTCCTCTGCCTGAACCCTTCCAAAACAGAATTCATCATCCTAGGCCTTCCTGACCAAATCAAGAAAATCCCTGACCCTTCAATACACATATCCACTAACTCTTCATCTCTTACCTTCACCTCCACTCAAAGCTCGACTATTGCAATTCCCTCTTCCTCAACCTTGAATCTACCCAACTAAAGCGTCTGCAGCTCATCCAAATCTCATTAGCCAGAGCCACTCGAAACTAAAGTCTCTCCTCTTCAAGAACTCTTACCCAGACTCAACTGATCATCTACCTTCAAACTCTCGACCTAAACGACACCCACCTTAGCAGCTACTCTGACCCCTCTGATCCTCTGGAAACCGGACTCGGACCTCCTCGGACTACTCTTGTTGGACAACCCTTCAGACTAGACGCATCGCTCGTGAATAAGCTGGTGCCCAGCGCTTGGCTTTCGAGTGGCGCTTTAGAAGTTTGGAGATTACGATTACGATTAAAGGCTCAGCATTAAATCACGGCGAGAGGGGACAGTGACGCATCTTCACTGAGAGTGCTGGGAGGAATGTGTCTCGTAGCTCAGTCATCACAGTGTTGTAGAAGTCAAACAGCGCACAGTCCGCATAGAGTTTTCCTCAGTGTCGTTGAGAAAATGATTGTCCCGAAGAGCAGCTCCAAAGGCCTCCCGATCCACGCTGTATGAGCTGAGATATACATATTTGTGTGTGTTGGCAGTCATATTGGCTGACATCTTGGATAGTAACATTCCGACACTATTGCCACTATGATAAGTCGATTCCTTGACCTTGAAAATATTAAATTCGACACTTCATTTGTTATTGTAGCTTACCTCTGACCTGATATATGCATATGTTTCTGTTTTTGGCGGCCATATTGGACGCCATCTTGGATAGTAACATTCCGACACTATTGCCACTATGATAAGTCGATTCCTTGACCTTGAAAATATTAAATTCGACACTTCATTTGTTATTGTAGCTTACCTCTGACCTGATATATGCATATGTTTCTGTTTTTGGCGGCCATATTGGACGCCATCTTGGATAGTAACATTCCAACACTATTGCCACTACGATAAATCGATTCCTTGACCTTGATAGTATTAAATTTGACACTTCATTTATTACTTTAGCTTACCTATGGCCTGATATATACCTCTTTCTGTGTTGGCGGCCATATTGGCCGCCATCTTGGTTAAAATGCATTTTTGGGGGTGATCCCGTTGTCGGATTTCGTGAGCTTTTGGATATGTTATTCAGCAATGGAAACTGAGCAGGAAATCGTTTTCTGAAGCAATTTTGCTCAGGTCTAACTCTAAATTGCTTGGACTATGACATTTTCCCCAGTTTAGTTTATTTTGACGGCAGCCATCTTGGATCTGACCCATTTTCACAAAGTTCCCCATGTCAGATTTTGGTAAACTTTTTTTTCTTATGATGTAGACGTATCAAAGAGGTGAAAACCATCGAGAAACCTTTTGTTCAAATTTTTTTGAACCTCAATTAAAAATTGTTGTTTAATGTCAGAATATGATCATGTACCATGTTGCAACGAATTTAATTGAACAGATATGATAGATAGATAGTTAGTGTGGAACTTGGTGAAACAGTTACGGTCACTTTTCAAGCATAGATCAACACTACAGGTGGCACACTGAAATCTTGACCGGTTATCTTTGTTCCTCTTGTGACTAAGCTTGCATCTCTTCCTGTCTGGCAAGATGTGAGGCAAATGATCATGTATCAACACTGGAGACTCCTTTCTTTGATAGCTCCAGTCGGAAAAGCATTCCTCCTGGAAGTATAAGTACCTATGAGACCACGAACCACCTGCTGTCTGAACTCTAAATGTGTTACTTTGATGTCTGTTGTGAGACTTGTAATTCAAGTAGGCATTCACAACTGCTTTATCCAGGCTATCAAAAATCACTCTGAGATAATATATCGGCATCAAATTCTATGTTACATAACAAGAGTTGAGCTGGTCTTCCAGATCAACTCCTCCCACATAACTAATTGTTGCATTCTTTCACCCACGATAGATCGTTGATAACAACCTTCACAGCGGAACCTTCTGACGTCTATCGATGGGTTCTGTACCTATGGATGGTTACGAATTGGATATGTAATGGAAAGCCTTAGTGTCCATCCACATCAAAAAGTTCATCTGCTTGTCCGTTGTATGGAGGGACTGAATGTCTCCTCTTGTATGCTTGCAGGCCTTTGGCGTATTTGTATGTATGTATGTATGTATGTATGTATGTATGTATGTATGTATGTATGTATGTATGTATGTATGTATGCATGTATGTATGAATGGATGGATGTACGGTACGTATGCATGCATACATGTATTTGTGTATGTATGTGTGTATGTATGTCTGTATGTATATATGTATGTATGTATGTATGTGTATATTAGGTATATATGTATGTATGCATGTATATATGTTTCTATGTATGCATATATGTATGTATGTATATATGTATGTACATATGGATGCATATTATATGTAAGTACAATCTATGTATGTGTGAATGCGTGTATATATGTGTGTAAGTGTGAATTGTTATGTATGTCTCTATGCATGCATATATGTATGTATGTATGTATGCATGTATATATATATATGTGCATGCATGTACATATGTATGTATAATATGTTTTTATGTATGTATGCAAGTATGCATGAATGCATCTATGTATGTTTTTACAATGCCCTTTCATGTACAGGCATTTTGTACATGCATTTTATTATATTGCTTAAGGGACAATGGGACATATATGTCCCATGAAGATTTTCTTCAAAATCTGCAAGGCTGTGATAGGAATGGTTCTTGTCAATGAATATCCTATTTTGTGAAGAGTCGATGTACATTATTTAAAAGTTTTGTAATGTATTATTCCTCTGTGAGAAAAAATAAAAAATGACAAAGTTTGCATTTTATTTTAAAAAATTAATAATTTTAAAATAAAAAAATCTGACCCATAAAATGTGCGGGAACTCATTGAAAGGTCACAATTAGATTGATCAAATACTGAACAAATAAATAAAATCGTTAAACAAACCAATTTGTTCAATCTAATAAATCCAGGCATTTTTTTCTGACATGGGACATATATGTCCCATATCCCTTAGAGGGTTAAGCCTGTAAAACGTGATTTAACAATTCTTACTTTTGGCCGAAATATCAGCAAAAATGCCTAGGGGTAACTTTTTTTGGCCCACCCTGTATACACTAGGGTGTCCCAGAAAAACCAAAGTTCTCAAATTTCAATGGCCAACCTCTAAAAAGTTTCTCTTGGCTATTCTGATAAAAAATGCAAAGTTACAGCAAGATTGAAGATCATTTAAACGTGGCTCAAAGCCTTTTCAAATTTCGTATACACTCCCCCCATGCAATAGCCGGTGTGGAAATTTTACCAACATATAGGTTTTCAATGCATAACTTTCAAACGGGAAGAGATATTCAAAATTCCTTTGGTGAGGTTTCCTGGAAATGTTTGCTCACAACATAGGTTTTGTCTCATAAGGTTGCTCTTGCATGACGCCATGTGAGATGACGTCAAACTTTGACGTCACAGTTGACATTGCGTTGGATCAATGGTTCCTCTTAACGTGTTGTTCTCATAAGGTTTCAATTCAATTCAATTCACTTTCAATTCACTTTATTGATCCCATGCAGTAACAGATACAAGTGTTGAACAACATAGTCATATCATCGAACAATCGAAGATTAAAACAACACATTGAGCTAATAAGCAACGAGAGTTGATCAGGAACAATAGGCTCACCAGAAGGGACGGGTCCCGCTAGATAGGGGCCTACTTAAATTGACAAGTGACTGGTTAATAAAATATGTAATGTTGGAAATATAATTATTAGATTGACTACAAAGACTGAATCCGGGATGTGAATATATTTTCATTTATTCATTGTGTGTGCACGAATGAGACTTTTAAAGTGGGGGAGACCTGATGCTGTTCGAATGAGATGCGGTAAATTATTCCATAAAAGGGGTCCTTGATACCTGATTGAGAATTTGCGGGTATTAGTTCTAGCAAAGTTGCATACATAAGAACGATTACTTCTGGTTTGGGTGGTGAGCAAGGCTGGAGCAAAGAAGGATGAAAAGGCCAGTGGAAGCAAGGAAGGTTTTAGGTATCAAAAAGAAGGTTTATGTTTAGGTATCAAATTATAATTTTGGGAAAGAAAGATTTGCATAAAATATTCTTGGAACCCCTTTATAGCAGTTTCTTCTTCCAGATCATGTGACATAACGCCACTCAACTTTTGATGTAACCGCTCCTATCTCCAAAGCCAGAAGTCTTGGAAAGGAGATCTCGATGTCTGCAGACTAGGGTTATCGACTACAAGGAATTTGATAATATTTTATTTCACAGACCACGTGACCTCACTCACCGTAACGTTCCCAGTGACCTTATATATATATATATCCATAGCCACCCACAAGTCTTAGAAAGGTGATCTTGGTGTCAACTGTAAGATTTTTGGCTACAAGAAATCCTGAAGACACATGCCTACCACTCTGCGGTAATTACATTACATGATCTATAATAATTATCAAGTAACACGTTGAATGATTTGTAACAGTTCATATGACCTTGGAAAGTCGTAGACAGTTTCCTGTAACAATGTTCTGTGAATCAAACGTACAACAACAAATCTCATGGTTAGGAAAGTACTTTAATGCCTTCACTGTAGATAAACCACAATCACAATTCTATTGCTTGCAATTCCAGAGAAACGAAGGGCAACGACGCCGGGTCGTCAAGTGATCTTGAAGCTCAGATGTAGTGCAATGTAATTACTAACTTATATAGCGCCGTTCACAGCAGTGACTATTCAGTAGTGCTCCCAGTGCGAGTACCCCGAGAGAAGAAATAGGTTTCGAAGAAAGAGAAATGTAGGAATAGATCTAGAAGGAATGAAAATGCGTAAAGAGGAGGGGAGGGATTCCACAGGCCCAATGGTGAGAAATGACCTAGCTTGCGCCAAAGTGGTTCTAGTTCGCGGGAAAAAGAGACCATGCTGGTCCAAAGAGAGGAAAGGTTGGAGAGAAGCTGCAGAATGAGGAAAGCGATCGTAACCTATAATGTAAACTCCTAAAAATTATTAGACGTCAAGAAAACTATTCTAGCACTTGTAGTTTCGGAGAACCAAAGGTTAAACATTGCAGGTCAATGCACTCAGCATATGATGTTCATCATGATTCTGTTGAGTATACTTCTTTGGAATCCAAGACTCTGAAAAACATCATATACGTCAGAATTTTTTTACATAACTTGTAGTTCCAGTGAGGCCAAAGGTTACCATAACAGGTCGAGTGACCTTGAACTACAAAGTCATGCGATGGTCATACGATGGTCATACCAGGTTGTTTATAACTCTATTGGATTTCCTTGAGCCCAGTGAGCCTATCTTGGACTGACACCTTCTTTTTAGCCTTCACCGATAACGAAATATTATGACAATAAATGTCAAATGACCTTGAAAATGAAGGTCATCCGATTGTCCTACAATGTTAGAAATGGCATATTTGACTTCTCCCCGGAAAACCCTGTCATAGACACAAAAATCACTTCTAGATTGCTTTTAGTTCCTGAGATACTCTGGGATAATATTTCTCACTGGTAATCAATCAAATCAATCAAAACTCTTTTATTGAAGCCATGTCAAATAAAAATCACATAACATTTAACATAAAATATCAGGATTGGCCGCAAGAGGAGTCCCAAAAGGGATCAAGATCCCGCTAACTAGGGACACCTAAAACAACATTTCAGAAATTTAAATTAGTGATAGCTAAATCCTTGACAAACAGTGCAACATCAAGTTTCATACAGTAATGCAAACAGTATAGTACATAGTACACAGTACATGATAAACACAATTCAAAACAGTATGAAAATAAAGAAAAAAACCAAAACCTTAACTAACAGTGAAAAAGAATATTCGGCAGGGTAGGTTATAGCTAATTTCCATTAAATTAATGTATAAATTTATTAAATTAAATTAATGTATATGATTCAGCTATACAATGCTTAACTTAGAGTCGCTTGGGCCACGCCTAAAATGTTAATCTAATTAGCTGTAACTTCGTACAATATAATAACTAGTCCTATAGAAACTTTCTAGAGGTTGGCCATCAAGTTATATTAACTTTTGAAAAGTTTCTGTCTTTTTGGGACACCCTAATATACACTGTGTCCACGATAAAGTAGAACACTAGACTTTGTGAAATATCTTGGTCAATTGTAGTATTATAGTTACTAAATTTGGTGCATATGAACTTCATTCTATTCTATCTATACCCTGCAAATTTTATTACAATTGATGCAAGTGTTACGAGGATATACCCTTATGAAGTTGGGTTGTTCAGGAACCAAGTTACCGAACTTAGTCATTTTAAAGAAAAAAATTTCTTGCATCTCCAAAAGTGAAATTGATCTAGTAGCAGAAAATGACTCATAAACGACCTGGTATGACCATCGTATGACCATCGCGTGACTTTGTAGTTCAAGGTCACTCGACCTGCTGTGGTTAACCTTTGGCCTCACTGGAACTACAAGTTACGTAAAAAAAATCCTGGCATCTAGGCCTATATGATGTTTTTCAGAGTCATGGATTCGAAAGAAGTATACTCAACAGAGCTATAATGAACATCATATGCTGAGTGCATGATTGTAGTTCAGGAATTTTGAATATCTCTTCCCGTTTGAAAGTTATGCATTGAAAACCGCTATGTTGGTAAAATTTCCACACAGGCTATGGGGGGTATACTAAATTTGAAACGGCTTTGAGCTATGTCTAAATGATCTTCAATCTTGCTGCAACTTTCCATTTTTTATCAGAATAGCCAAGGTAAACGTTTTAGAGGTTGGCCATTGATATTTGAGAGCTTTGCGTTTTTTGGGACACCCTAGTGTATGTTGCGTCGTAGACGGCGCGGCTTAAGAGTCAGGCCCTCATGATGATCGCTCGTTGCCACGGCCATGACGCGGCCAAAGCCCAGAGGCCGTTGACGATCGAAGACGACCAGCAGAGGTCAATGTCGTTTATTCAAGTCACAAACAGTATACCTCGACGGTGACAACAACTCTGATCACTCGGCAGTTCAGTGTGACGGTCTGATCTTGTCTGCACTCGTCTTATCTCGTCTGATAGTCTGAACTCTAACTATTAAGACAGCGACTATATTTATACAGATAGAAGTCAGCCGGTTCGGCTGGCTTACTCATTGTCTAGTCCGTCTCTCTGTCTCTTTCTCTATATTTGTCTCTCTGCTTCTATCTGTCTGTTGGAACTCAGTCTCGGTTCAAATGAACTCGGTTCAAATGGTCTGTGGTCAGCGGCCTGGAATTGTACACCCAGTACGGTTGGAATGTCTGAGTCTGTGTCTGTGCACTAATGATCTGTTGCCAGAGAAGTCAACCCCTACATATATATGTAGATATATACATAAATAACTGGTATAGTTGCATAAAATGCGTGATCATTAAGTGGACGAACCCTACATACCGATATTGACAAGTTTGATTCCCGCTTGGAGCTTGAGGAAATCGAGGCAGATGGAGACATTTTCCAGCTGATGGTTTTTGATGTTCGGTATTTTGTTATACTTGAGGAACTTCTTTCCGGACAGGACTTCGATTAGCGCGATGAGTAGCACACCGTCGTGGAGATCAAGATAGAGATCGCTGATGACCTTACCGACCTGTCTTAGGTGTTCGTTCGCCCATCGGGTGAACGTGTTCTTCTGAATTACTTTCCAATTGGCATCGTCTGCCAAATCCCTCTCCGCCGAAGGCAGATCGTTCAAATGGTTCATTGGGCGTGGTCCTAAAATATAAGTACGCCATATTTATATACGACTGCTCAGTGAGGAAAGCGGCTATGCACGCATTTCATTACCAATTAACCAGAGCCGTTACGGTCAAGTAGGCTTACTGACCAAGACAGAGAAGTCTAAATCGTAGGAATTGTAATTGCAAATCCTAATTTTGTCATTGTAATTGCAAATTTATATAGCGCCACCTCAATAGAAGCTGAGGAACTCAGAAATTAGACTCAAGGCCCAAAGGGTAAGCAAAATTTGATGTTATTATCTGCTGAAAATGTACGAGATTTCTACAGAGCCCAAAGAAGTTAACGAATCAATTAGCGTTAACAGGCTTACTGACTCAGCCAAACAGATAATATGGATAGAGTCGATCGTCGAGACTCTCGAGAGAGTTCCCAGAGGTAGAGAACTTGAATAATTGAGCGTGCACGGTTGTAGAATTGTTCAAGTTCTCCACCTATGGGAACTCTCGACGATCGATTCTATCTAAATTTTCTGTTTAATAAATTATCAAAGCAAAGATCAGAAATAATTTTACTTCTCACGCGGCAGTGAGTGGGGCGTGTCGATTTTTGCAACTTTCAAATTCCAAGAATGAGCAGTGCTAAAAAGTTTCAACATGACTTGGTAATTCAAAAGACATTTTGGTAAAATTAATGTAATTCAGTTTTGCCTGGTAAATAACTATATAAAATATTGATATGTTTAACGTTTTTGCGGAATTTCCAATAAGTCTTCACTTGTCGTATTAGAAGGTTTTTGGAGAAAATGTCTGTAAAATTGCATAAAAGTCATTAGCAATGATTGCCAAGTAGTTGCAGTCATATTATATATTAAAAATATTTTTATTATTTATGATATTATACACACCAATACATATAGACTAATTCACTACTGAAATATTTTTCTGGTGAAGAAAATGAAGAACAAAGAGCTGATGCCCATGGTGGAAGTGGTGGAAGTTATGAATATACTTTAGAAAGACCAAGTATGCCTTCCACTTCCAATCAGAAGACAGATTTTAGACAAAAGACGTTAGAAATACATAATGATGCTTTGCAGAGCATCAGCATATGGTGTTGGCCTGCGTGGCACAGCTACCATGGAAAGACCTCGGGAAGATGCTAGTCAATGCTACAGAGCTGGAAATCGATCCTTAATTCACCAACTCTCAATTGGAGAGGCTCTTATTTCACTGAGTGACACAATGTCATAAAGGATCTGTCTACTGATCAGGTATCGGATATCACAGAAGCCATAAGGATAGGAAAACTTCCCACGGATCTGGCTGTTCTTGAAATTGGTCCAGTGAGCCATTCAATGTGGTTAACAACAGCAAATAGGTGCTGTCGCATATGGGTTTCAAAAGATGGCCGTAAAGACAAAATCCCCAACAACTTAGATCTGAAAGTGGAATACATTGTTTGCGTGTAATATTCTAAGCTGGTTCAACATCAAAGTAAAACACTCTTGGGTTGGAAGGCTCACACCACATCTTGTTTCAGCTGCGGTGAGTTAGGCTGACAAAGAAGGCTGTAGTGACGCTGTTTTTGCCAACCATCCAGCGCTCAGCATAGTATGCATTCAGCGAAATGATAATCCAGACGCTCTTGTGCTCAGATGTCAGCAGTGCTGGTTAAAATGCTTCTTAAATGTATTTCAAATACTAAATACGAGTACATTTTTTCATAAGTATTTGAAATACAAATACAAAAAACTTATTTCAAATACAGATACAAAATATATCATTTTGTATAATTATAAATGTATTTTAAATACAAATACATAAATACCCAAAAGCATTTCAAATACTATTTCAAATACTTTGTATTTCAAATACTCCCGAGCACTGGATGACAGTCAGGAGAGGAGAGCCGGTGTCCAAAAGATCGTTGAGCGCTGAGTGGAGATGATGACACACTGTTAGATCTTTCTGTACGTCCGAGGCAGACACCTTCTATCAACTCCAGTACTTAATCCCTAATGGGGCTGATAAACTGATCTGACAGGGTATATGAAACTCCACTCACATTTAAACTTACTACAGCGGAAGTAATGGGGTTCATTAAAGAGCCCATGCAAGTTCCACAATCCACAGTGAAGACCCTATAAGAATAGAAGCATTTAACTTTAAAGGCTGAACGATATTGATCTGTAATTACGAACATTGCTTAACTGTAGATTTTAAATGACAGAAAATCCTCCCGGGTACATGAATATAAGCTCAAGGGGTTATCTCGACAAGAGAGAGCTAGGTAGACCATGACATACTGATGCCAGAAACTGGATTGAGATTGAAACTGAGACATGCGTTTCAGTTCTTTTCAGATTCGAGCAAGGTCGACACTTTCAAGGAGCAACGAGCTGCACTCCAGACGAAGCGGAAGAGGAACCCGATCAGCAGGCAGAAGACGAAGACAAGAGATCCACGAAGAGTGATCAACTGATCATCTGAAAGAAACCGAAGGAATCGTCAGCCGAGGACAAGAGATCCACGACGTACCGTTCAGCCGATCATTCGGAAGAAGTTGACGGAGGCAACCGATCAACTGGAACCAGAGCTGCAGAGAAACCGAGGATCCAACAGCAAATCAGGTACAGGTAAGACCCTTTGTTCGTTGACGGGTTCAACTGATTGGTCAGGTGTGTCAATCACGGGACAGGATAAGCTGCGGGGAGTTTATTTCTGTTGACTCCGATTGAACCTTTGACTTTGTATTTCTAAATAACTGTCTAGGTCGGACACCACTCCAACTACATTTCTGTTGAGTCCCCTTAAGTCGCTTTTTAACCATGAATGAGTTAAGTCCAGAGAAACTGGCCGACAACAGGAAGATGTCGACGGAGTGCCTGAGGATGTACTTACACAAGGCTGGGAGAGAACGAGACCGTACTTTATATGGATCGGTCTCAGTTAGTATAAGAATGGTGGTAGCGATCGGTTGGGAAAACGGACCGGAAAGCGCACGTATTACAGCGCTCAGAACATGACGGCGGGGACGGAATTCGAGCTGCATAAGCAAAGCTGCAGAAGAAGCAGAGATTTGAATTCGAGATACGAAAGTATGAAGAAGAGAGGAAAGTAAAAGAAGAAGAGAGGAAGATAAGAGAATAAGAGAAGAAATTAAGAGAAAGGGAAGTGCTCTCAAGGGAAGCGGTACAGGCAGAACGGAGAATCAGAGCAGAGACAGAGTGGCGAGAGAAGAGGAACGAAGGTTTTAGCATTCTCTGGCTAACCTAGAAAGCGTTTCGGCGAGGTGATGAAGAATGTTCTGTAGAAATTCTTTCAACATACGACCGAAATACGTTGCTATTTTGATCCTAATAGACAACCTACTTGGAAGGTACGAAGTGAACGAGGACGCTAAGGAAGGAAAACTTCCGTTAGGAAATCTTAATGAACGAACTAAAAAATCTCACGACTCGTCTAACACGCGAGCTGTTGGACGACTGCGGAGGCCTCAAAGTATTCCTGCTCATAATTTCGGATAAGTCCCATCCAGCTGAAGGATAGGTTTTACACAATGCGCAAACTGACAGACGAGATCTACGCAATCCTGGCCTCCAGATTGCATGATACAATGGCCTACTACACTGGACAACAAATTTTAACTTTTTTGCCTCCGAATTTGTTTTAGCTGTTTTATATAGAATTTGGCACGCTGAATCCAGTGGTGTTCTCAGAATTTTTTATCAGGTAAGGTTTTTGAGAAAAATGGTTCGCCAGATTTTAAAAGAAATGCAGAAATTTACTTAATGCATACATTTACAATGTACTTGTCATTTATTTTTTGGACATTTTAAAACTGAACAACCGCTGATTTGCGTTTGTATTCAATGTCAGAAGCCTCTCTGATCAATGTCAAACAGTAATTAGACAGCATACTAGTGTTCCACACACCCTGGAGTCGTGTTTCCATTGTGGCAATGTCCTGATGAAATTGTTCGTCATGTTAATCGCTGACATCACGAAGATTTGCTGGGAAAAATTCAGACGGGAATTAAATAAAGGTAGATGCAATGCGTGAACTATCTTTTCAACCAACTGAATATAATTTGGTGATTTGTTATTGCCGAGAAAGTTAACGTCCTTCAAAGACTGCCACCCATTTAACTCAATATTGTTCAGGAGTTCGTCAAAGCGACTGTCATTCATCAGTTCTCTTATATGTGGACCAGCAAATATGCCTTCTCGTTATCTTAGCTTCACCTATGCGAGGAAGATTGTCTCTTAAGATTTTTGAACCCCTTCCCTTCTTTGTTCAATGCCTTGACAAAGTTCTTCACTAGTCCAATCTTGACGTGAGGAGGTGGCAAGGAAATCTTACTGGGTTCAACAAGTGGTTCGTGATGAACTTTCCTTTGGCATGGTAACAAATGTTTGCGACGTGGCCAGTGGGTAGCTGGAATCTATTACACGACTGTCTCACTCACAAATGAAAGAATAATACTTCGTCTACCCCAGCTGCATCCAACAAGGAGCTGAAGAAGTGGTACAAGTTTCAAATCACCACATAGATAACAGTAATGCCTACTTACTGGATAGATGACACTATCATGACAGTAACAGCATTATAGCCTTATAGTATTAGTTCCTTGTGCCAGCAAGTTCGTATACCCTCGTGAAGCCGAGAGTCTAGCAATTTCGCTTGACCCCTTCAACGAATTTCAGTCCCTGACTAGGTCATTAAATTTTAGCTCACGTTGAGTTATCAAATGAGGCTTACGGCACTGCAGTGGTTGGAAATCAGGATCAATACAGTCTTCTGTTTCCTTTGTCACAGTTTCACCAACGTCTCCGATGGTCAAAACAGCCCGTGGATTGGGTAGGCCTACAGAAAGGCTATCATCATGTGGCAGTGGTCTTAGTGCCGATGGAAGATTAGGATATTCAATTGGCCTCTTGCTTTTGGAGGAATGGCCCAAAACATTTGTCAAAAAGAAATAACAGTTTGAAACATGATTTTTAGCTCCCTTTATGTCATTGGAATAGCAAACGGCATAGACGGCCGAGAACCAGTAATCCATACTCTGAGATTGACTGCTCAAGATGTGCAACAAATTTGAGGTATCCAACCTTTATCCTGGTCGCCAACCTTATATTCAAAGTACAATTCATATGCTTTCTTAACAAGGGAGTTATCGCCTTCTTTTGAGATTTTTAAGTGAACTCGTTGTAGCACAACGGCTGTTGGCGCATACATGTATACGTTACATTTCGAACTCAACTTGTTACTCTAACGTTTGAAAAACAGAAATAATTGCCATAATGGTGAACCCATATATTTATTCTTAAGTATGCTCCATGCTATTTATGCCAGTTGATTATCAACATACGTATAAACTACATCAACGCGTCTGTGTATATAACCTCCTTTTATAGCCTGTCCTGCCAACATCTTTCATGACTAAGCATGCTGGGCATGCCCAGGCATGCCTAAGTCTTACATTTACATGCCTGGAATACACAAAACACTGCACCTTGTGGGCAGCATATAAGAAGACTGAAAATGCCAAAAAATTCCACAAATGGGCTATATATAAAAACTATACGTGATAGGAAATTTTCAAGGTCATTTTCTTGATCAGCAGCCAAAAATAGATAAGGTACACCCAACAGTTTTCAGGAGGCAAACCTCTGTTTGGACAACAGCGGCCATGTCTCTGTAGGCTTACTCAATGCGTACTGAGACATGTATACGTAACCATCTCTGTCTCTCCTAAACGAGAGCCAATCGACAAATGTTACTGTCATTTTCGTGTTCAGGACCTCAAAATTAGTAAAGATTTGCTATTTTCATTTAAAAGGCATTTTGTGTGTTGTCCAGTGCTATCTGCGTAGACGTCAAGTTAAGAACGAGTTTGACAAACTCGTGAGCCTGCTTTGCGCCGATAGGCTCAAGGAAATGATTCCAAAAGGATGCCTAGATTTCATTCTAGACCAAGAAAAGGAAGGCTCAGAGCGAGTTAGTCAACACGATAGATATATAATATACCTATGGCATCGCACAATAATTCCAGTGAGCCTCTGCGAGTTATAATAATGTTTTCTTTATTGAAACAATCCGCTTGACAAACCGCAACCGGTTACAGTGTACAATTATGCAATTGAAACAATTCACAAGAACACAAATGACAGAAGACATAAATCTTAACTACTAACAGAACAGACAGCCTGCAATACACAGTTGGTAATGTAATGGCATATAATAACTACTGCGCAGGGAGCCAGTCGAACGCCGATGGCTACTCAAGGAAGACAAGAGCAAGGGTTTCAATGAGGTAAGAGCAGAGAGAAATCCTGGAAGGAAGAAGGGAAACAGAGGGTCTTTGTTTGCTTTACCACGATCAAGGTCATAGGGCCCGAAACTGCAAGAGCGCGAAGGACTAGGACGCTGAAAAAAGCAGACGCGTGACAGCGCTTACGCGATTGACACCCCCTTAATTACGTCGTTTGCCAACCCAGCCCGCGGACGAGGAAGGAAGACGAGGGCATGATAGAACAGAGGTAAGGTAAGTTAATCTGATAGAAAGCGATGAAGAACGACGCTGACTAGTTCCACTTGGGACGTCCGGATCGACGGTCTACCTTATTTAAAGGCCTTAATTGACAGAGAGACAGAGATATGCTGAATTAAAAGTTCATTAGTGCAACACTTAGACTTACCCATCAGTGTGCGAATAAGACTGTCGAGCATACAAGGGAGGACCGGCGTGGTGGACGTGATCAGCCTTCACATGAAACCAAGGGTCAATGCAGTGCGAGCATAGTGTGCAGAAGCACCCGACCTTAACGAGTCGATCATTTTAACCCAAATCGTAGTCAATCTACTATGTGAAGTCACCTAGTACAACGTATGATCTGTTGGAAAGGTTGAAGCAGACATGTCCAACCGTCCTGAAGACTACGCAAACACTCACCAGGTGGCCGCCTTAGTCGGAAATACAGAAAAGTCGAATAGTGACTTCAGGCTTCCTAAGGAGTCGCCAGACTGCGAAGAAGATGACGAAGCATGAGTGATAGAGGAGGAGAGAGGATACAGACGTTCCTTCCTTCTGAACCCGGAAGAGCCGGAAGGTCACAGAACGAGCAGTTGACGGATCATGTTGCACTACAGAAAGAAGAGCATGACTGCCCCGCGCTCACACCTTTTGGAGATTGGCCAATCAGAACAGAGGTAACTTCTTTGTGGTGATCCGACAGAGCACGCACGTCCTGCTCGACCTGTTTCCACCAAGGGTTCACAGGCAGGGCCGGTTTAACCACTAGGCGAACTAGGCGGCCGCCTAGGGCGGCACGCTTCTGGGGGCGGCAGAAAGCTAAATAAAAAATATTTTTTTAAATATTGCAGGCGCTTTGCCACCATTCATTAACCCCTTTACCGTGGAATAAATTTTTTAAATTTTTTCCACACTTGTGTAATTATTTTTAGGTATTTCGCAAAATAATACATGTGATATATTTCTTATATAAGCCTTATATTTGTAAATGTAATAATCCAGATGCCTTACTTTGCTCTCAGAAACATAAAAGTTAACATATTTTGTAACAAATAGCTCTTTAGTGCTCTATAAATGCTAAACTTGACGTGTCCCGATTTCATCCCTTGACCATACAAACTGTGATCTGATGCCATAGGGTTTTCTGGCTATCATCAATGTAATCATTTCTGTCACATAAACGTTACTAGGACTAGATTTCAGTTTATTATCATCATCATTGTCTAAATCGGACACATTATTATCACTTTCAAACAATAAACGATGTACTTTATCGTTAGCCAAACCACGCGTGCGACCCAACGATCGCTTATGTTTACATGCGATCGGCTATTTTTGGGATGTACTAAGTTTCCAATATAATTATATTTAGTCCAGCTTATGACCCAATTTAAATATGGAAAGCCGCTATAACAATTGTAAAACATTATTATAATTCGAAATTGCCATTAGGACGAGTTTATTCGGGATACACGGCGAGTAACTAGACGCGTATCGTTAGGACGAGTTAACTCGGGGTTCACGCTGCACAATAATTACCGCAGGACGAGTTAACTCGGGGTTCACGGTAAAGGGGTTAATAAATGAATACGAAAATAAGACGCTGCTTCAAACAGATCACAGACATTTCGAAATCTTAACGTCAGTCATGTGGCACGTCACGCTTATGCCCTTAACTATCGCAAATTTGAAGTTGCTTACTAGCGACATAATTATTTGAAATGAAACTGAGACAGATCATCAGCAATGTTACCACTCCTTCGGTTTTTCCCAAGATCTTGGTTTTTAATCCGAACTTCTAAAATGGGGTTTTCTGGAGACCTTGTGTTTTCACTTGGGTTTTTCTTGTTTTACTGAAACCCTGTTTTCATTAAAAGTTTAATCAATTTTTGTTTAAAACATAATTCATGTCACAGAAAAATCCAGTGCTAGTACAAAACCAGACACTAAAGATAACGATCGAGGTCAATAAATGGCGCAATAAATTATGTGTGCAAGCATTGATATACTAGATTTAAAATATAGTTTTAAAGTTACAAGACGCCGCATATTTATTCGATTTGACGTCTTCTTGACACTTCCGGTTTTTGTGGCTAATAATGAGAGAAGCTTCTCGAAGCTCAAAAGAAATATATTTGCGTAGCCTCAGCGTAGGCCTACGTCCATGCTGAAAGAAAGATTTGTTGGACTGGGCCTATATCTACATTGTCAATTGAACATGATAGGCCTCTTGCTGGAGACATTGAACTGATAGAACTTATCTACATTTGCTAAAGGGAAAGCGCGAAAAATAAAATTTAAAAATTACATTATAATTATTTCTACAGACTTCGTAGAAAGTTCTACGTAGGTAGGATTATGACTTAGTAGGCCTACACGTAGCCGTACGATTTCTTATAATGTGTTCAAACGAAAAATGTGCACTGTCTCATTATATAATAGGCCTGCATGTATTTACATTTTAAGTTCCCATTAAACGTGTTACATCGTATACAGCATAGGCTGCATAGCTAATGCAGTTTCCAGACTGTTACTGTAATTATGATAACTTACTTTTAAATTAACTTAGTTAATTTAATATTAATTAGTTATCGCAGTTACCGGGAGCGCAGCGCGACAGGTTCGCCTAGGGCGGCAAATACTCTGGCGCCGGCCCTGTTCACAGGCCATATAGTCTGCGCCCTCGCCCTCACAGCTTTGAGCTTCCAAGAAAGGACGACAGAAGTTACATTTCCCGAGTACTGTACAGACACTCGAACATGGCCCCCACTTTCTGACTATGACCGATCAATTCTTTAACTGTTTGTTTATTTGATTTTATTTATTTTTATTAACTTTCTAAGACCTTTCTTCTCTCGTGTAAATGGCTGCGGTATGTCAGCAATTGAATTCAATTAAACGAATATATATATATATATATATATATATATATATATATATATATATATATATAATAAGCTGTTATATCACCGTGATGCTATTTTAGTCTACAAGGTAAAGCAGTTGTCTCTTCGTGAATCAGGTATTAACATCGTACTGGAGATGGCTCATGACGTACCTTTCGCAGGGCACATGGCTTTCGAGACGACTCGTTGTCGAATTAAACTGGGTTTTGGCTTTTCAAAATGGACGACAGGATTCGTACATATTGTGCCTCATGCCCTGTCTGCCAATTCAGGGTGCCAGTGGCGCACAGGGTGCCGTTTATTCCCATCACGCGGAGCGACGAACTAGCCTTCACCCATCTTTCTATGGACTGTATTTGGACCAATCATCGCACCAATGACCCATTAGTATCCGAGACTAGAATATAATTACGCTTTAGAGCAGTAGACAACTGCTAGCCGTAGTCTATGGCCTACCCGGTGCGATCTATGAATACTAACTGACAATAATGACCTTCTCTGTGCCGAAAGTTGCACTCCTACAGACAATAATGACCTTCTCTGTGCCGAAAGTTATTACCTCCGACTTTGGCAATAATTTGACGAGCAAATTAACAAAAGAGTTTCGGAAGCGCTTGGTATGCAGTCCACACTCCAGGACATCCGGAGGCGACCGGCCTCGCAGAGCGCTGTAATCAGAGCCTGAAGGCGATGATTTATAAATTAGCTCAATCAGAACCACGCTTTATTGCTTTCTGTTCTCTGAAGTTTACGGGAGAAGCCGTCTGCGACCACTCATATCAGCCCTTTCACCTTGGTATACAGTAGCCTACCAAAGAGACCTTTGAACCTACTTAAGGAGTCATGGGCGGGAGAACGTGAATAACCTTTGAGTATCGGCAAGAAGCCAGAGGAATATTATTTTGCAGAAGCTAAAAGAGAGCTGAGAATTCGATCAGATGTACGCAGAGTATTATGCTAATATAGAACAGAAGCGGACCACTACAACCTAAGCAGCACCGACAGAAAATGTCAGTTGGGAGATACGGTAATCGTGCTAGCACCAGATTTTGGAGGTTTTAAATTTCATAGTCGATGGCGGGACTGTCAACAATTGTAGAGGTCAATTCGCCGTACTAGAAGGTAAAAGACGACACATGCATGTTAACCAAATTAAGAAGTTTAACAAACGGATCGAACGGGAATTGGTAAACAGTTTCACCTTAGTACTTGATAGGGATTGCGATTTTGGGAGGATAGAGTTGGTCGAAAAGACTATCGAAACCCAGCTTCCACGAAGCGAACGAGTCGACCCTGTCAAAGTAGCCCTTTCGTCGGATGACGAGAGAAGACAGCTGTTTGTCGTGCTAGATAGGTACACTACGGTATTCTCGGTTAACCTCGTTTTCTGCCCAATCCTCGAACATGAGAACTGACTCCCGACTGATTTCGGATCCAAACGTCTGCGAGGGTAAAAAGTTCCAGAACTACAAAGGTCGGACAAGCGAAGTATATCATCTGCTTCTACCCTAAAAGTGATTATACTGGCAACTTTCGGTGAAACCGAAAGATCGTTGGCTTACAGCGTCCGTCTACGACGCCGCTTTGCTTTATTTCAATCGAATGCCCTTTGGTTAGAAGTCGGCCAGACACATTCATCCGGTGCATCTCTAGAATCCTGCAATCAGTGCGCAACTTCAAGGAACCATTTGTCGACTATATGTCGGTACTCTCGATGGAATGGCCTGCGCACTTGGACCACCTGGATAAATTTCTCCAGACCATTAAAAACTAGGGTCTGACGCTAATTTTAAAAGAAGTGCAATTTCGCCCAAGAAAACCACAGTTGTCGGTCACAGGGTCGGATCATGTACCATCGAACCGGATCCGAGCAAGATAGCTAAATTAGCGACATACAACTACCGGAAACAAAGAAGGGTCACATTGTAAGACGCATTATGGGTTTCATTAGTTACTTCATGAACTTCATTTTTCGCTAGACGAAACGGCTCGCCTTATCACTAACTTAACACAAAAGAACCTACCCAACAGGTTCGTGGGACCGGGAACACCAAGCGGTGCTAGATAAATTAAAGGCAGACCTCGGTAGGGCAACTCAGCTACATACTAGAGATTTCTCGAAGGACTTCGGGTTAGGCATCCTGGTAAATGCAAACGCAGCGGCTTTGGGGTGTTGTCTGATCTAATGAATAGAGGAAGGAGGCGAAACGCCGATTTCCTTTGAAAGCAAGAAGCTATCACATACCCAAACTCGCTAGTCCACAATAGAGCGAGAGTCATTTGCGGCGATCTGGTCCCTGAAGAGGTATCGATAATGAGTATTCCTATTTTCTCGGTTGGCTTTTCAGTGAGGCGGTGTCGAAGAGCGCCAAATTAGCTGGGTGGATTTTGGACCTCCAGAATTGAATTTATATTTCAGATACTCCCGGGCACTAGAACGTCGCAGCCCATGTCCTGTCCCGGATTTGAGTTAGGAGTTAGGAGGAGAACCAATCACAACGACGGTCGACCCTCGTTGCCTTGTATATAAAATGTTACTAAAAAATGTGTATCTTCTTTTTATCTTCTTCAACATGGACGCACGACTATGAGGGAAAATTGAGAGCCCCTAGCACTAAGAGCTCGCGAAGATAGGCAGGAGCGAGACCCTATATGCAGTGCCAGACTAGGGCTGCCAACCTATACGAAATCCGCTGCTATGAGGCAAGCGGATACATGTCGGCGGACTAACGAGCAATTGAACGATAAGGCCATGAAGGGCGGCCAACATGAGCACGTCACGCTCGGCCCAAGGGACGAGAAACAATACTTAAACCCTGCATCGGCAGGGGCGTAAGAGCAGAACATCTTTAGACGACGCAGTCGAGGCAACACACCATCCAGCCGATTGCCGAATCGACAGACACGTAGCGTAAGACGCTATAGAAACGTTCCTCTTTTCTTGTAATAATAATCCTGAAGCTCACTTTAAAGACTGAACTAAATAGATTTATTGTAGCGAGCACTGCTTAGCTGTTGTCATTAAACAACAGAAAGTCCTCCCGAGTCGATGAAGGGGCTATCTCGCCACGAGAGAGCTAGGTAGACCGTGACAGATACGAATAAATGTATCTTTTCCCTTCTAATCTTGCATGTAGTGCATTGGAATTAGGTTACCTGGCATTTCTCTACGTTTCCAAACCATCGGATTCTTCACTAAATGGCTCTGTCTAGCAGAATTGTTTGGATACCCAATGATATAATTCTTGAAACTCTTGCAACTTTCCTCAGCCGACTATATTCTGTTGTGAGTATTCTCATCTAATCTTGGTTACCCGTTGTCCAGCATTCTTATCCGTTTAGGAGAATAGGTTGTAAAATGTTCCTATCGTATAGTTGGTTATAGTCTTGTTTTCTTTCTTATTTCTCATCTTCTTCCTATCCTGTTCGGTAAGTAAATTGCCAATATTAAGAGATTTTCTCACCTTGTTGAAGTTTTGGCTCGATCTCTTCAGGTATTTGCGGCAGCCGTTCGTTCTCTATTCTTCGTGCTGTTTCTTGGTCCTTGTAATCATTCACCTTTTGCTGTATCTTCGTTTTATCTATAAAGCATATCAACACAACATAATGATGTGATTTTCAACGTTGCCAACGTATTTAAAGTCATATATGTCACAATGTAGAACATGAAAACCATTAGTGCTGAGTACTTACGAAGGTTCCAAATGACATTCCGCCACCTTAAAAGACTGAATCTGGAATCATACTGCATTTCAATGTAGAATATTATATTGCTATTCTATCGAACTATAAATATTGCAGCAATTCCACTGTAGGTTGTTACCAAGTCTTATGTTGCCTTATTTCTTGGCATCTATTCTTGGCTTCCAAAAGGATTTTGCATAGAAGCGATCATCGACTATAGAAGTTCTTAGATTAGATTAGATCTACCAATTGTAATAGCCTACTCTCGTTCATCTGTGTCCTATATCGGAAAAAATCAGATATCAAAATCTTAAAAATAGATTAAAGAAATGTGTCGATTGAAAAAAGCAACGTTTCGCATAGATTAGCGATCAGATCCGATATATAATTTCTTGTAATTAAAAATGAAATTGGTCTAATCTTAAATATAGATTATCTTATTTGCATCCCAAAGCCGAAATATGCCTGCTTCTAAACTGTTTTCAACATGTTAAAATGGGGGTGGTGACCATGATAACTGAGAAACAAACACAAAATGATGCATACAGTGGCAATAATGTAGAGAAATAAACAGAAATACAGCCTGGCTTTTGAGGACTTGGTAAAATGTCTCGCGGACGCAGCTTTTTATGTGGCGCTGAGAAATTTTGAAGATTTGCGTTACATTACATAACAAGAAAGAACAGACACCACGGGTATTCTTAAGTCCAAGTTCAAGGACTGCTAGTTCAAGTATACAAAGTACTAACTACATTGAAAATTAGTAGTTAAATTTAAACTTGATATCTTAATATTAGATAGAAATGGTTTAGCATTTAAAAAATTTAATGTAAATATTATATGTTCATGATGCAGTTGTGCTTTAGAAAGAAAAACTATTGTGAAATACTTAATCAATGTAAAGATGGTTTTTCTCCAAATCGTCGTTATGTCAAGTTTCTAAGTGAGACGACTATGGAATGGACTAAATTACAGTTCCATAATCGTCGCTCAATGCTAATCTTCGAAACGCAGCAGATGTCATTCTTACAGCTTATTTTAAAAAAACGCAATCGCTAGAAACTAAGCTGCCAGCGGGAACTTCTACTGAACAGAATTTTTCTGTAGGCAAGCGTCTAATAATTTCTAAGATTCTATCATCACGGCCGTCCACATCATTTGTACAATGTCATGTATTTAGTACAGCCCGTGCATAAACACCAACTTCAGTCAGACAGAGGAAGGACTTTGGTGTTTTGAAATAATTGCTAGTGGACTTCGCGCAGAGCCTGCTCAAGATCTGCCAGCTGTAGCCTACCTTGTATGTGTTACCTGGCAGTGACAAAATTGAAGTAGGATACCAACACCAGGGAAGGTTCATAATCATGATCCCATAGTTTCTATATGGCACTAACAACGTAACTCGCAGTCATTATTCGCTCTCTAGTACATTTGAATAATTGTCATGACGGGCGGGCGTTCATAATGACATTGACGACACTGGCGACACTTCAAAATAGACTAAAACTGTGATGAAACTAGTTGGGATTGAACTGAAACAGACATCAAAATACGAGTATATACCTAGTGGATTGCAATTTGTCAAAATCAAGTTGTTAATATAATTATATATCAGTGTGGTCCAAACTAACATTGGACACTTTTTTTTCAAAATATGCTGCTCCACAAGGATGCCCCTGTTACACTTGACTAGAAGACTCTGTGCTGACAAAATTGAAGAGATCTGAGCATGTTTAGAGGTCGCTAGGTTTTGACACTTTTTGTAGAAATTGCAAAAATTGCGCATCTGACGCGTTAGTAGCTGCATTATGAGTTAAAATTAGCAACCATGAACACCAAGCACCATCTTTCTAAATCATGATCAATATGCCAATTGTATTTAAGTAAATAAAAGTTTACAAATAAAACACTTGTTTCAAGTTCTTTCTTATGGATAAACGGTTGTTGGTTTATATCTAATTTTTAAATTTTGCATGTCAATTACAATTCATTACAATTCGTTTCATATACAATTGGATTGTTCCATATTGCTCCGTATGCTGCTAGTTTAGCATGATTCGAGTTTTTTTAATCTCTGAAGCCAGCCTTGAATATGAAATAAGATTACACCATATGATTTTTCACTTTCTGCAATAAAAGCTCACACGAGACAAAAACACCAGCTATGGTGGCACTGGCATCAACCAGGAATGTGCCCCACAATCATGTTGGCTTATAGGGATGCCTGAAAAACACATTCTTGGGTCTGGACTCCCAAAAAATGGGGCAATTCTGAGGAATTTCATGTTTCATTACCAGAATGGACTAACATTTGGTGAGGCCACGAAAGCAAAAATAGTCACTGCGTTGGTAATTCGGGAGAATGTTAGAATCCCCGCACAGAATGCTGATTCTGGTGTTCGCAAGCAGTATCAGTTAGAGGTCGATTTAAGTTAACTCTTTCAGTCAGAATATTTCATATTCTGATATTTCTTCGAACACCTTATGGTCACACGCTTTCTTTGATGATCGTGTCATTTAAGACATCGAGGCTGCTCTGGTAATACAGTCTTACTCATCTACCTAATCCGCTACCCATGTAGCGTCTTGACAGGAAATCCTTCGACCACCAGACTCCACTGGAAGCGTAATGTCACTAGAAGATCTTTAAAACTGTTTGATCTTCTTACTACCTAGATTCAAGAACTAGCCAAAGCCTTGTTATCGAAACCCTCTGCTCTCTGGCCATTGGACCCTGATTTCCAGTCGATGAAGGCAAATGTCAAACTTCCGATGGTCATCAATGATTGCACAGATCTTGGAGTGGCTCTGATCGAGTCTTATAATGATGTACTAAGAATGAGTCACAGAAACAATACTTGCTGCAACTTGTCTCCAGTCATCGGAAAACATTTTCTGTTCCAACGAAGGCAAAATGAAATAAAAGTGGGTTTCGGGTTTTCCAGCACTTCAATGACCGGATTTATGCAGACTGGATAATTTATCTAATTATCCAAAACTATATTTCATTACAAACTTAATGCAGCCTGACTAAGCAGTAACACTGCGGTATATGTCTCTAATTGGGCTGTTTATTGTTCAAAATAGTAACTGACTTGAAAAAAAATCAAAATTATACATGTTTTGACAAGTTCGAACTATATAGCAAAAAGTCGAAAAAGCATAGCGACCTCTAAATATAATCCAATCTTTCCAAAATTTTGCTTAGAGACTCATGTTTTCATGTGTAACAAGGGCAGCCTTGTGGAGCCATGCATTTTTAACTTTTAATTTTTTTGGACCACGCTATTATATATATATATATATATAGAGGGTGTCCCAGAAATATTTTTTTAAAATTTTTATGCAGTCCCTCTAAAATGTTTCTTTATGGTCCCATAATAACAATTGGAAAATTTTATGACATTTAAAAAATATTTAGGGGTCCCCCAAGACACTTACATTTTCCCATATAGGGACATATTGGCATAATTTGCGCCTGGCGTGTTCAATTTCTAAACGCTTTCAGATACCAACCTTTGACCCCATGATAACATATTTAATACCACTGGAAAGCTCTTAAATAGTAGAATCTACAAGTATTTAACTTTATTGGATACAATCCGATACGTAGGTATTGTTTTACGATCAAATAATGCAAAAATTGTACAAAACTCGCCATATCAGTAACTGTTATTACCACTAATTGCTAGGGGTAGTCATTATTAAAAATCCTTGATAATGCAACAAGCCATGGTTTCAGCTCCTCCATACCTTCATCTGCTTATTCTTTATCACTGCTTACACCTTTAGGTGCTTATTCTTCAGTTCTACAGTCTACATTTTAATCGTAATCGTATGCTCGAAATTTCTAGAGCGCCCACTAAGCGAAGTCGCAAGAACCAACTTATTCACAGGCGCTTAATCAAAACAGAATCGATAGGCAGGGGGTCAAAATCCAGAGAGTCCGGCAGACAGACAGTCAGTCAGACGGCTAAGGTGGATGATGCTTAGAGTTGAAATGGCGAGAGAGGTGAGGGAAGAGAAGGAATAGGGATAGGATTTGTGAAAAGCAATGTTTTCAGTTTTGAGTGGAAGACCTGTGGAAAGATAGCAAGAGGTGAAGTTTTGGTGAGTTCTTGGAATGGACCGGATATTTTGTCGTAGCACTGGTGGGAGTTTGTTCCAAAGAGGCGGTACAGCTATGGCTATGGACCAATTTACAATTCTACATGTCTGCAAGATTGTCACGATTGCTCTTAGAAAAGTCATGCCGATGTTATTCGACAACTTGTAGGAGAAACCTCGTTCTTCGTTATTGTTGAATTGAAATTTTGTATCAGAGCTACGCCACGTTCAGCACTGTTATTCACACAGGTCAAGTAATTAACAAACTCGTTATGTGATCACATACGATTGGCTTTCCGACCACTCTTCAACTGGAATATCAAGAAAACTGTCGTCGATGGTGGTAGTTCGGAAGAAGCTTCAAGAAATAGATAATTCTGTTGATCTACGGGAAAGAGACTGAACCAGGTGCAATCCCCGAGCATCTCCCATTGTCGAGATAAACTGCTTTCTCTTCAGTAGATGCTGAGAAAACAGAGAGATGGTCGCTAGCTCTTGACTTAGGTACCAAGAATGACGCTGCATCATCTTCAGTCCTGTGGATTGCAGAGCGGCAACATCATAGTCATGCAGCCTTTGGATTAGTTGAATGTCATTGATGGGTGTACTACAGCAGCGACTCCACATGAGAACCACGATTGGATGTAGATGTTAACAACAAATCTGTAAAATCGTTGGATGCCATGTAATTCACGGGCCGTCAACTGAATAACCGAATGCGTCAGACAACAGGACTTCAAACATTTGATGTCGACAAGCCATCTACAGCAGATAACGACCGATGGCTGTCTCTAGAAGGCTGCAGACTCCAACTCTGCCGGTTTTTGAGGCCGTTGTGTCAAAGCACATGCCGATTACAAATGCATCGCACTGCCACGACTTTAAAAGGTCCAGAACTGCTACCGCTGCTCCATGTCCTGACCTAGAGACCAACTCTGGCACACCCAGAAGTTTGGTATTTCCATCAACTAGAGAAGAAATCAGGACTGGCAATGCATCGCACTGCCATGACTTTAGAAGGTCCAGAACTGCTACCGCTGCTGCATGTTCTGACCTAGAGACCAACTCTGGCACACCCAACTCTGGCACACCCAGAGGTTTGGTATTTCCATCAACTAGAGAAGAAATCAGGACTGGCAATCTGTCCACTTTGCCCATATCTGTTAAATCGTTGGATGCCATGTAATTCACGGGCCGTCAACTGGATAACCGAATGCGTCAGACAACAGGACTTCAAACATTTGATGTCGACAAGCCATCTACAGCAGATTACGACCGATGGCTGTCTCTAGAAGGTTGCAGACTCCAACTCTGCCGGTTTTTGAGACCGTTGTGTCAAAGCACATGCAGATTACAAATGCATCGCACTGCCACGACTTTAAAAGGTCCAGAACTGCTACCGCTGCTCCATGTCCTGACCTAGAGACCAACTCTGGCACACCCAGAAGTTTGGTATTTCCATCAACTAGAGAAGAAATCAGGACTGGCAATCTGTCCACTTTGCCCATGTCTACTAGTGATGTTAGGCAGCAGCTTGCAATCCCAGTGCATGTCAGATTTTCAGTCTCGAAAGTCATCCATGGTTTGTTCGGCAGTTTCACTGCGAAACATCTTTATTCTGCATGTTTTCTATCTTCTTCACACTTAAAACTTTATTCACATATACAATAAGGCTACATACATGTTTGTAGATTCTACTATTTAAGAGCTTTTTAAAGGTACTGCGCATGTTATTATGGGATCAAAGTGTGACCCTATATGAAAATGGTCAAACTCAGAAATGTCACACGTAAAATAAGAGAAATTGCACTAATTCTATGACCCTTGGGAGACCCCTAAATATTTTTTAAATGTCAAAAAATTTGGAAGGTGTCATTATCGGACCATAAAGAAACTTTTTAGAGGGACTGCGTTAAAAGTTTCATCAATTATTTTTTTTCAATGCTGTCATGGGACACCCTAATATATATATATATATATATATATATATATATATCTTTTGAAGCAAGGTCCTATTAAGCTCTGTAGAGAGGCAAACATCACTATGAATATAGAGTTACTCTCACTTTCGCAAATGTTGTTCAGTCCATCAACAATATTCTGAAAAGAAAGTCTGCTCTTTGTATCGTGAAACCAACAGCCTAAAAGATACAACAGGTAATAATAATGTAATATGTACAAGCACATTATATCAAATGAATAAACTAAGACAATTACACGATTGAAATTGCAAATTTCATGCATTGATTTTGTGTGCAACTTGGAATGCTGTAAGCTGTAAAGAATTGACAAGTCCAGGACGTCGACCGCTCGGTTGATTTATAAAAATGCAAGATGAGCCAGTATTTCTGTTTACAAGTGGGACAAATTTATAGGTAGCATTAGGTACAAAACGGTTGCGTTGGTGGTTCATCTATATACATAATAATTTACTTTGTACAGCAGTGTTGCCTACACAACAGTTGGTTGCAGATAATGTTGACTCACAAACGCATCAATTAGAGCTCAATAATAATTATGTGACTGTGTCTGAGAAACGTTCATACATCGCCAACGATACTTTGCAATAAACGCGCTCAGAAGTTATGTATTAGGGTGGCTCAGACGAAATTATTTCTAATAATTTTGTTTAACTCTCACCCTCTCAAAATGTTCCAAATAAAATAATAAATAAAAACAATTTCCTGTCAAGTTTGTGATATTTAAGATGATGTTTAGGGGTGCCTCATGGCAAGTGTAGTTTTACATAGGAATGTCCTATTCGTACAATGCCGCTAAATAGTGTAACCGTTCAAAAGTATAAAAAGTGAACACATTATATTCATTGGCTAACCCTATCTACTGTCTAGCAGTGCATACATTATTAACGAAAAGCAGCAACACTGTGCATTCAACAGCTAATTAAAGATTTAAAAAAGAAAGTTCTGAAGACGTTTCTAGTTGAACATCACCTTCAACGTAAAAAAACAGAAAATACACAGGCCGTCTACCGTTAAACTCTAATGTCTAGCATTTCAGTCCGGCCTCAACTGTGGATTTCTTAGAGTCCTGGAACAACTTTCTATGCCTAGCATGCAACCATTTGAAGGAGAAACTGTTTCTGTTCTTCGTTTCTGGTCAGATTGGCATGAAACTCCTGAATCAGCGCCACAACTCGTTCCGCCGTGTCGTTCACGATTTCTAGTGCTTTGGCGTACTTCAACGCTGTTTTGAATTCAGATTTGTAACACCACTGGCCAGGACCGATCTGAAGATAGTCTACGGGCAAGCTCAATGCTGTGAAGAATTGAATTGGCTACTCTGCAGAGTGACAAAAGAGGTTAGATTTCTGTTTGCCTAAAGACAACCCGTCATGGCGATTCGTTTTGATGGATTGCTGTTTCCAGGAGGCCCTCTCCTCATTGCATTCACAATTCCTTGTTTCACTTCAACAATGACAGACGGATCAAACAGGGCAAGGTATATAATTTCCTCATTCAGATGTCATAGGTGGCCCAATTATTTCTGCACTGCACCATCAGATAAGACCACATTTATTGCGGAGTACTCCTGCAACCTTTCCAGAAACAGTAGGTCATTATTTCGGAGCCAACGTTGGCATCGACGCTGCAAACCATGGTCGAATGTATCCACCTGCTATTGGCAAAGCAGAGAAGCTCACATATAGGCTACCATATTCTTCTTTGGTTGTCAGTTTAAATTGGTCACTATTTGCCTGGATGCGATCAAACATTAAAATTTTGAATCCGTATAACAAGTGCAACACCTATCCTATTCGGTGAAGTCCAGCTGGAGCACGGAAATTAATTCCACAGGGGGGGGATCCCTAAAAGAAATATGATGATGAGAATGAGCAGTTCCTGGTAATCTTCTCGTGGCTCAGTTTCCTGAAGTCATTGTTCAACAAAGTTCAAAACTTCAGGTCTTACGCCTGGTGTGATTTTTCTCGAGAAAAAAAGGGACGGCAGAAGAAGACATGGGGAGAAATGACACAACAAGATCTGAAGTCTCTCAGATTGAAGAAAGAAGATACTGTAGACAGAAACAAATTTATAATTGGCTGGGCACTCTATGGAGCGCTGTAGTATTAATTTTAAGTCATTTCCTATTGAGCTGCTACGGTTAGATAGTTGATTTGGCACTCTATGGAACGCCAATGTTTGATAATTGTGTTGGTGCGATTTTTGATTGATACCTGTTGATATTGACACCGAGAGAGCTGCAAACTGCACCGGAGCCATTTTAGGAAATGTCCTGTGCTTTATATATAGCAATTGCTGGTGAAACTGCACCGGTGCCATTATAGGATATATCATGTGGTTTACATATAGCACTTGCTGGTAAAACTGCACCGGTGCCAATTTAAGATATACCCTGTGGTGAGTAGGTAGCACCGGCCGGTAAAACTGCACCACCGGTGCTCTTTCGAGAAACTGCACCACCGGTGCCATTTTGAGATATTGCACCGGTGCCATTTCTAGTTGCACCCCATGGAAAAGGTGTGGGGGCACCAGGGTTTTCTGCACCTCTGATAGGTATATAAGGCAGAGGTTGGCCATGGGATAGTCAGTCTGGAGAAGACCGCCTGAAGATTCGGCCTCGAGCTTTGCATCGGCCTCGCAGTCTTGGTGGAGTCTGAAGAGGACCTGCCGTCGATCTACGGACCAGCCATCCGAGACGCTGTCGCTAGAGGGCCTGCTTGATGATAGGAGTGACGAGGAAGCAGCTGTGCAGTTCTCTCTCGATGTCAAGTTGCCTGTTGATGTGATTCTGTCAATCGTCGATGAGAAGAACTATTAAAGCGGTGTTCTACGTGTGTGAGTGTGTCGCTGTTGATCATTCAAACCTCTCGATAGACCACGAGAGTCGGACCGGACAACCTTTGTTGAGGCCTGGGGTTTCGGCATCCTGGTAGAGCCTTGAACCACTCAGCAAAGAAGACGAACTAGAGAGACGACCCCTGGTTTCCCGACAAACTGGTACCAGAAGTGGGGTTGGTACGCAGTTTTGGTCACAGCGTCACGAGTCGACAACCGCCAACGGAAGTTCGAGGATGACAGACGAGCAATCAACCGTCGACTACAGTCTGGTGGACGTGGGAGAACCGCCGCATCGTCAGCCAAGCAGTTCTACGCCGTTTGCGAAGAGAACGACGACGGAGTCCAGGTTCCTGCTCGAAGGCATTGACTTCGACGATCCGATGCCTGCAGAGATGGACGACGCGGCGAGGTCAGCAGAACGACCGGTGGAAAAACCAGAGCAAAGGCCGGTGAACCAATCAGAGAAACAACCAGTGGAGCGTCCAGTACGACGCGTAGTGAAGCAACCGGAGGAACATTCAGTGGAGAAACCGGCGCAACAACCATTGAGGCAACCAGAGGAACCGAGACGCCTCGAGAGCACGGATGTCGCCTTCGGATACAGAAAGTCACCGATGAAACCGGGAAAGTTTGACGGCACCGGTTCACTCGAGTCCTTTCTCGCTCAATTCGACGTGTGCGCCAGGCACAATGGGTGGACGTCAACGGACCGTGTGGATTTTCTGCGCTGCGCTCTGGAGAAGGCTGCCACGCAGTTATTATGGGACTTTGGTGCGAGGCAGGACGTCACCTACGAAGAATTAGTCGGTCGACTCCGCCAGAGGTACGGCACCGAAGGACAAGCGGAGACGTTCAGGGCACAACTGCATTATCGACGCCAGCGGACGGATGAGACACTGAGCAACCTGCTTCACGAGATACGTCGGTTGGTTGTGTTGGCGTATCCAGTACCGTCAAATGAGACAACCGAGATCATCGCACGGGACGCATTCTTGGAGTCGATGCACGACCGCGAGCTATCCTTGAAAGTCCGGGAGCGTGAACCAAAAACATTGGACGAGGCTTATCGCACGGCGTTACGGCTGGAAGCATACCAGCGCACAACCGAACAGGAGGATCGACGGAGAGCACCTAACCGCGTCCGAGGGACCCAGGGAACGGAGACGAACAGTCCGACGCAGTCTCAACTGGACCGGTTCCTTGCCGCACAACTTGAGAGTCAGCGCAAGTGGCAGATGGACATGGAGGAACGCTTCAATCGTCAATTCGCCGAGCTACGAAGCAGCACCAACCGAGACACGGAACCGAGACGCGAAGCACCCAGCTTCGGGAACAACCAGCGCGACCGAGGAAGAACCTTGACCTGCTTCAACTGTGGAAGAGCCGGTCACTTCGCCAGAAACTGCCGCCAGGGCCGACGCTTTCGACGACAAGACACCACCGCCGAACCAGGAGTCCCGTCATCGGAGGAAGAGAACGTCGCGAGGAACCACACCACTCGCCAGAGGTCAGCCGTTCAAGGAGGAAGCAACGCCATATACATCCGAGGAACCATCAACGGAGGAACACAACTCTGTCTGGTCGACACCGGATCAGAGGTGAGTTTGGTGCCGCATTCCGCTGTAGTGGGTTTAGAACTGACTCCTTGTAGTCGCGTGTTGATGGCTGCTAATGGTACTGAAATTAGGGTGCTTGGGGAGGTAGCTGTCCAAATTAAGATGTGGCGTGGGTTTGCAATTCCCACTACGTTCTTGGTCTCTGACCAGATCGTCGAGCCTATGTTAGGAATGGACTGGCTGAGACAGCATAAATGTAGGCTAGGCTTTGGCACAGGAGCATTATTTGTAGGGCGGCGTAAGATACCATTGGTAAAGGGTAACGGTTCCACATGGTGTAGGCGCGTAATAGTAGCGGAGGACGTGTTGATCCCTCCTAAGTGTCAGCAGGACATTGCTGCTAGAACTTTATTCGGGAACCTGTCGGCCATGGCTCCTGCTTGGATGACAGAAGTTAGAGAGGTCGTGCCGGGTGTCCATGTCGCACGAGTTTTAGTGGATGAGAGGGCCTCTAATAGTATGGTGCGAGTAGTCAACTTGACTAAGGAACCGATCCGACTAGACAAGGATCAACTGTTAGGCGGTTTGTACCCCGTTCAGATAGAAGTAAGTGGTGAGACGCAGGAGAGTCCCCGAGAGCCGCCGTTCGAAGAGGCACTATTAAATGAGTTGCCTGAGGACGTGCCGCCTGAAGCTAAGAAGAAGCTGGAGGGACTCCTGCGGGAATATCGTGACGTATTTTCCACGAGTGAAGGAGACTTGGGCAGGACATCGATATGCGCTCATCGAATAGACACAGGAGACGCGGCGCCAGTGAGGCAACCGTTACGAAGGCAACCCTTCGCGTACCAGGCCACAATAGATGAGCGAATGGACCAGATGATAGCAGATGGAGTGATTGAACCAGCAGTGAGTGAGTGGGCTGCCAATGTAGTTCTGGCACGAAAGAAAGATGGAACGATGAGGTTCTGTATAGACTATCGACATTTAAATGAGTGCACGAAGAAGGACTCGTACCCCCTTCCCAGGGTGGACGAATGTTTAGATGCCTTGTCAGGAGCGAGCTGGTTCAGTACGCTGGACTTGCGGAGTGGCTACCACCAGGTAGCGATGGACATGAAGGATGCGGATAAGACAGCTTTTGTCACTCGGAGAGGAATATTCCGTTGGAGAGTGATGCCCTTTGGTTTATGTAACGCTCCGGCTACGTTCCAGCGTTTGATGGATATTGCCCTATCCGGATTGAATTTTGAGACATGTTTAGTGTATCTGGATGATGTCATTATTTTTGGTAATGACTTGGATCAACACCTTGAGCGGTTAAAACAGGTTCTGCAGAGATTGAGAGAGGCGCATCTGAAATTGAAGCCAACTAAATGTCAGCTATTGAGGAGAACTGTCAGTTTCTTGGGGCATGTGATGACTCCAGACGGGGTGGCGGTAGATCCATCCAAAGTGGAAGATGTGACAGCTTGGCCAGTGCCGGAACGACTGACAGATGTACGTGCATTTTTGGGGCTCTGCTCCTATTATCGGAAGTTTATTAGGGGATTTTCATCTATGGCTGCACCCTTGTTTGCTCTCACCAAGAAGGGTAGAGCATTTGTTTGGGATGATGAGTGTCAGACTGCTTTTTCAAGGCTTAAGGTGGCTCTGACTACAGCACCAGTGCTAACACTGCCAAAGAGTGAAGGGATCTATGTGTTAGATTGTGATGCCTCTGACATAGGAATTGGAGCTGTATTGTCGCAGAGAGTTGAGGGAGAGGAGAAGGTGATAGCCTACGGAAGCCGTCTTTTGTCCACAGCCGAGGTCAAATATTGTATTACACGAAAGGAATTGCTGGCTGTTGTGTACTTCGTGAAGTACTACCGTCAATATTTGCTGGGCAGGAAATTTGAGTTGCGTACAGATCATGCTGCATTGAGGTGGTTGTGGAAAACTCCAGAACCGATTGGACAGCAAGGTCGGTGGCTTGAGCGGTTGTCCGAGTATGAGTTTGAAATTATTCACCGACCAGGAAGGAGGCATGGCAATGCCGATGCTCTGTCTCGAAAGCCTTGTCGCCAGTGTGGATTAGAGGATCAGATTCCTGTGGTAGCGGCCACGAGAACAGCGACCGTAGCGCCACTGAGTAGTGAGTCAAGTCCGAGGGACCCTATTTTAGAAGCTCAGGAGGCGGATCCTGACCTGAGGGTCGTAAAACAGTGGTTGATTGAAGGTGCGACGGTACCCGACTTGCTGGAAGTGCTATCGGAGAGCGCTACCGTTAAGGTATACTGGCACCAGCGAGAGAGTTTGTATTTGCGAGACGGCATTATGTACAGGAAAAGAATGGATGATGTGGAACAGTTGCTGTTGCCCAAGACTTTGAAAGAGGAATTTTTGAGACTCGCGCACACGGGAATAACCGGCGGGCACCTGGGAGTGCGCCGAACCCGATGGCAGATCCGTAGGAGAGCGTACTGGGTTGGTTGGTCGGGAGACGTGAAGCGTTTTTGCCAACGCTGTCCCCAGTGCAACCAGTATCGCAGAGGGAAACCACCCAGGCAAGGGCCACTTCAACCGCTGCCATGTGGAGAACCTTGGGAGCGTTTGAGTTTGGACATAACGGGACCACATCCAAGGAGTAGGAAGGGTAACATCTACATTTTGACCATGATGGACAATTTCAGTAAATATGTGGAAGCGATCCCGATGGCTAACCAGGAAGCCGTATCAGTAGCGAAGGCGTTGGTTGAGAATGTTATCGTGAGATACGGGGCGCCATTGCAGATTCTCACGGATCAAGGGACGAATTTTGAGGGGCATTTGTTTCAAGAGTTGTGTAGGCTCCTAGGCGTAGACAAGGTTAGGACGTCCAGTTACCACCCTAGTGGGAACGGCCTAATTGAGAGGTTCCACCGCACGCTAAACGCTATGCTGGGGAAAATCATTAGTAGCCACCAGCGCGACTGGGATGAGGTTTTGCCTCACGTTTTGGCGGCGTATCGGGCATCAATCCACCAAGTAACCGGGTTTTCACCAAACCGATTACTGTATGGAAGAGAAAATCGGATGCCTCTGGATCTTGTTTATGGACGGCCCCCGGGATTCGAATTGGACAACGCCACCTACTCAAGTTATGTCGAAGACTTAGCCGAGAGGATGGAGACAGCGTATCGGGAGGTACGTGAGCAATTACGTCGAGCAGCAGAACGGAGGAAACATGATTACGACCTCCGTGTACGTCCCGCCACTTTCGACGTAGGAACCTCTGTGTGGTACTTTACTCCGCGAAGGTACCAGGGACGAAGCCCCAAGTGGCAGAAACTTTATTGCGGGCCTTATGAAGTCTTGAAACGATGCGGGCCGGTCAACTATTTGCTACGGAAGTCGCCAAAGTCTCCTCCCTTTGTCGCTCATGTGGACAAGTTGAAGCATTGTTTTCAGTCGGCGAGGGAAGACGACACCAACGACAATCAGCCAACGGAAGAACACAGCGAGGTCTTCAATAACCACCCTCGACCGCGTCGGGTGATCCGGAGACCCGTACGGTTCCAGTAAGCCACGGGTGTGTGACGTCGCCAACCGACTCTGTACGATCGATCGACAGGACACAATGTCCAGACACTTCGAGCAACGGTTTGAAAGAGCGGCGACGCAAGACTTTTGCTGAGACTCTTGCTGCTTTGAGACTTTGCTGTGAGACTGTCTGTGAGACTCTGCTACGAGACTTTCACTTTGAGACTTTAGCGTGAGAACTTTTGCTGAGACTCTTGCTGCTGAAAGACTTGTGATTTGAGACTCTGTTGGAAGGTTTTTTTTTGAATGATTTTTGTGAAGGGACTCGGCTTTGGCTTTGAGGGATTGTGGCTTAGAGACTTTTTCTCTGCTGAGACTGAACATGTTGTTGTTTGTAAGGCGTTTAGTTGATCCGCAGTCAATGTTTTATGGCTGGAGTTGTAATTAAACTTGGACGCTGAAATGGACAGTGAGAAAGCATTTTATCTGTTCTTTATCGTTAGAGGTTGCAATGCCTGCTTAACGTGATGTCTTTATCGTTAGTTGGACACTGCGAGGCATTAGCGTTTTCGATGGACTTTTAGTCAACTGTTATTTTGATAATTGAGAACATTATGATGATCTTTGCTTGCTTACTGTAGCAGCTCAAATTTAATTTTCTTTTGGGGTCATGGTTTTGACCAAATTTTAAGTTTTGGGTCGACCTTGGTTTCCGAAAAGGGACTTTCGGTATTATTGGTCGGCGGGGATTGTTGCGAAATTTATAATTGGCTGGGCACTCTATGGAGCGCTGTAGTATTAATTTTAAGTCATTTCCTATTGAGCTGCTACGGTTAGATAGTTGATTTGGCACTCTATGGAACGCCAATGTTTGATAATTGTGTTGGTGCGATTTTTGATTGATACCTGTTGATATTGACATCGAGAGAGCTGCAAACTGCACCGGAGCCATTTTAGGAAATGTCCTGTGCTTTATATATAGCAATTGCTGGTGAAACTGCACCGGTGCCATTATAGGATATATCATGTGGTTTACATATAGCACTTGCTGGTAAAACTGCACCGGTGCCAATTTAAGATATACCCTGTGGTGAGTAGGTAGCACCGGCCGGTAAAACTGCACCACCGGTGCTCTTTCGAGAAACTGCACCACCGGTGCCATTTTGAGATATTGCACCGGTGCCATTTCTAGTTGCACCGCATGGAAAAGGTGTGGGGGCACCAGGGTTTTCTGCACCTCTGATAGGTATATAAGGCAGAGGTTGGCCATGGGACAGTCAGTCTGGAGAAGACCGCCTGAAGATTCGGCCTCGAGCTTTGCATCGGCCTCGCAGTCTTGGTGGAGTCTGAAGAGGACCTGCCGCCGATCTACGGACCAGCCATCCGAGGAGTGGTCGCTGGAGGACCTGCTCGACTAGAGGCTAGAGAAGACGGTCTGGGGAAGACTGAGGGCCTGCTTGATGATAGGAGTGACGAGGAAGCAGATGTGCAGTTCTCTCTCGATGTCAAGTTGCCTGTTGATGTGATTCTGTCAATCGTCGATGAGAAGAACTATTAAAGCGGTGTTCTACGTGTGTGAGTGTGTCGCTGGTGATCAATCCAAACCTCTCGATAGACCACGAGAGTCGGACCGGACAACCTTTGTTGAGGCCTGGGGTTTCGGCATCCTGGTAGAGCCTTGAACCACTCAGCAAAGAAGACGAATAGAGAAGACGACCCCTGGTTTCCCGACAATACACTGTGTCCGGAAAAATGGGACCCCTTATGGTAATATGAAAATGAACTAGTAAATATTCCTCGATTTTTAAAATTCCAAAACCGTCTTTAATCCTGAGATACTTAGGCCTAGCTAATAATTATTGTTAAAATATAAAAGGTCATGTTATAGAATAATGACGTCATAATGACGTCATTTCTATCAAAATTTAAGTATTAAGGATGACAAGAAATTGGTGCATTATCTCTTGGTAAAAAGGAAACCCATTTCACAGAACCGGGTGCGAAACTAAATCGAGCTTATTACCGGGATTGTTTGCTGTTGGAAAAATTATTCCCTGATAGCCTGGAATATTCGTATTATTACAAATGTCAAGATGGCCTCGAGCTCACCGAGCTCTTGAAACTGTTGAACTGCTGACAAAGGAGACTCTGGATTTCGTACCTCCTATATAATCTTTGACCGTCAAACAGCCCGAACTTAAATCCGGTTGATTACAAGATACGGGGACTAATGCAAGAGAAGGTTTTCAGGACAAAGAGCAGAGACAGTGAAGGGCCGTGTGAGCGAATCGTTAATGCCTGGGAGGAATTTGATAAGCTGGTTGTCGATGCTGCTATTGGCAAATGGCGCGCGCGACTTGAAGCTTGTGCTGTGGCCGAAGG
>JACEVL010000514.1:885000-965382 GCA_020284085.1 Aporrectodea caliginosa
TGCTGTGGCTACACGTTCAGTCTACAAACACCCGAAGTATTAAAGTCGGTTGTCCTTTCTCTCGGAACTAACGACTTAAACTTCACTTCACTTCGATCGCTTCCAACTACTAGACGATCTAAAACATCCACTACAACCTGGGACTATTATTAGTCCTATTATACTGGTCAGTAATAATAGTCCCAGCTACAACTCAATTCGCCATCGCCATCTTCTAAACTCTTACAATCAACTGACCTTTCGGTTCAACCGTCTCCTCTTTCCCAATAATTCGTTAAGCGTCCTTCGTCGCTAGGCAACATATCGCGTCACGTGATATTTAAGTTTACAAATTTTAACAGACTTTAGTTTCACTAATATTATATTATATAACGCCACTACTATTTATCTGTCGCAACTTTAACTGATTGGCTTATACTAAAGCTTATATTAATTAGTTAATTAAACAAGACATTTGGTAAGAACTATTTCGCTACACGGATGTGTAGGCCTATGTAAGAAGTTTGCATCTCTATACTCTAACTACAACCATGTTGAGGCACCTCTAAACATATTCAGAATCAACTGAAACTTGGTCGTAATATTTTTTAAATTATTTGGAACAGAATGAGGGGGTGAACGCGGCACCTTTTAAGAATTTATTTCTCACCATTGCCCATGAGCCAACATAATATGTTTAGGTATGAAATGGTCAATGGACCACAATGACAGTTCCATCTGACAGGGTTCTACAAGTCCCTCAAGTCTTTTTTCTTTAGTCGTGGCTGGGCCGGGAGCGCTCCTGATTAGTTTCTTGAAGGGGCGCTATATAAATGCTCTGAATGAATGAATGAATGAATGAATGCGTTCTTTGCCTGCACGATATAGGGGCGGGGGCCTATATTTATTTCTTGTCGTGTTATCTAAACACAAGTCTTTATGTAGAGTTCCAGGCTACTCTATTTATCAATCCAATCCACAGGCTTTCCACTCCAAATTGGTCTCACCTCTTCAAGAATTCCTACCCTAATCCAACCCATCCTCGCCTTCCAAACTTCTTCGTCCTCAACGAAACCCGCTTTAGCAGCTGCTCAGCTTCTCTTCTCTGATCTCTCTTGCAACCGAACTCGAACCTCCACTGGACATTGATCTGATGCCGCGATGCCCTGTGCTTACCTTAAAAATTAGAACTTCAGAAATTTGGCGTTTACGATTAAGATTATTCTGCATAACTTATGTTTCCATGGAGATTTTATAGGTGGCAGCCTTAAGGACATATACATGTAAATGCGCTCTAAATTTTCTATATAATAAACATTCACAGCTCCTAAGCAATGACTTATTTTTGCGTCATATTATAAGATAAACCATCCTGAATTTTCTCGAAATTAGCCAAAGGACCTGTGCCTATAAAACTTGTGCTTCAACTCAACATTCGGTAATTAAAACCCATTTCAGCACAGTTTAAAACATGTTTTGATTTGTTAAACTTTGTGAAGTTTTTCTCAGGCATGGACACATAATAGCTCATATGTAGGTTCTCGTCGACAATATCATTTAGCACCCCTATATATTAGTCTGCCAGATTTAAAAAAAGCTAGAAGTAAATAGAGACAAGGCATTTTTATGGTTATTAGTTAGGTAATGACATGTAATAAAACATACTAAAACCTGCATTGTGTACCTTGACGGGAAATATTACAATTTAGTCCCAAAATCGGTCACTAATGAAAATAGGTCATTTCTCGTCAAATCAACAATGGGTATACACCACACCCCTTTGGATTCTTCTGAAAATTTGTGTACATAAATTACATGTTAAATTAGGAATAACAGTGAAAATATCTCAAAATTTGACCGAGATATTAATTTTTGAAGTTAATAAGCAAAAAACGTATCGCGGAAAATGGCATGATCCATCAAATTTGGACTGTCATATCTCGGCCATGAAATGAACTAGAGGGCTGAAAATATTTTCATGTAATCAGTTCGTTGTGCTCTGTCCAAATATGCAAGAATCTTGATAATTTTACATCTGGATTTTACTATGAAAGCTTCTAAATATTCCACAAAGGCCAATTCTCACTCAAGTTCCAGACATCATCAGCAGGTAGCAATGACATATAATAATACTTATACTGGTTATTATATGGAGGTACATGGTTGCTAATGAGACATATAGTCAGTACCTGATAGTTTCATTATGTCTGTGCTTTTGGAGGACATTTCTGTGCCATGATCGTCAAAGTGGCTTCCCCATAAAGTGAAAGTGTGGGGTTAATGAAGTTCATGGAAAATTTGCACATAATTATATTGTGGACACCTACAACTGTCATTGGTGAAAACTTCAGGAGGGTGATCTGCTCCTTTCGGACCTTTCCTCATAATCATCTTTAGAAGTTGACCAATATTACAGTGTCGCGAGTTCATGTTAATAGGCCTCATATTGGATCATGGTCACTTTTAATGCACAGCTACCTTCAAGCACTTCACTACTAGGCTAACTGATTTTATCATTATTATGCTAGCAGTCAAGTTTTCTCAGTTTGCAGTGTATTAGACACTATTTTCAATTTCATACATGCAAAAGCAAATAAAACTATATTACAAGTTTACACATACTCTTTTCGTACTTTGTGCAGCAGACATGCACAGTTGCAGAATCATTCTTCTAATCCTGCAAAAGTCAATACTCTAGTAGAACTGCATTATTTGAGTCAAACAGTTTCTCTAGTAGAACTGCATTATTTGAGTCAAACAGTTTTAAATACTTGAAAACAGCATCAAATGGTCGTTTACTGTTTTCAATGATTGATTCATCATATTTGTATTGCCTTGCACTACTGCTACATGCAAGTGGTGCAGGGAGGCAACGTAGAAATGAATGACAGCTGTATTTTCCTGATCAACCTTTCTTTTGGAATACACTGTTCGTTCTCGTGCATATACACTTTGACTGGAGTGCAGCCAATGCCTGTTATGCTTCCATTTATCTGTCCTAAGTCCACATCAAAATCTGCCTTGACGAAACTTGCAGCACACAATGTTTGTTGTTCTGGTGATGTTTCTCTCTCTTCTTTTCCAGAAAAGAGAAGAAAACAGAGACAGAATGTACAGGAGGACTTTTATCACTTGTCTGATGCTATTAATCCAGATGATATGCTTTGTACTTGTAGCCTACTATCACCGGTGTCAAATGGATTGCTTCCATTCGGCCATTCCAGCATCTTATTTATGTACTGCAGGTCTCGTTGCAATTATTGTTGTCCAAGCTCAACATGTTTTGACTCATTCCAACACTCATCAACACCAGTGAGAGACTTAAGTTATGCATGGATAGTTCCGCACTTACTCATCGAAGGAACCCATCTTTGTTATTCCCTTGCCATGTGTAAGTCCACCCCTACTCTTCACGGCTTTCATCATCACCTGTTCAATAGATACGTCTGTTGATAAGCCTGCCCAGTACCTATCTTATCTGCGCAACATGTGGTAACCGTCATCATTAAATTTGTATGCAGCCATGACTGTTTCTCTGGCAAATAAAGAATCATGTGCAGGTACAGCCTTCCACTCTTCACACAGTTGCTGTGTCCAGTAAACAGCTTTAACATCTCAGTCAAGGAATGCCTTCAATGCTTGAACATTTTTATATATTGCAAATCACATCCACAACTTTGCCATTCTTGACTTTGCCGATATTGCTATATTGAGCTCCTCGAGTGAATTACCTAACTGTTTCAAACACTGTAGCGTTCCAGTTCCTGGAGGTTACGTGTCCCTTCCATAACACCATCATACATTTGCCTGAGAGCATCAATGTCGGCTTGACTCAAAGCATTGCACTCGTCAGAATCACAATTGATCAAATCATGCATAAGCATGACATGCAAAGCAGAATCCAGCAACAAGCGCCCATGGACATAGGCGTAGCTACATGGAGGCACGAGGAGGCCATTGCCTCCTCTTGCTTTCTTACAGACCGGAACTTCGATTGACCAAACCCCACTACACCTGGAGTTGCCTCCTCTTGACTCCTGGAGTTGCCTCCTCTTGAATTTCTGTCTGGCTACGCTCCTGCCCATGGACTGCATAAATGCTTTCCCTGCTAGCATGTGACCACCTGTGTTTGGATAATAGCAACTTTTCAAAACCTCAGCAATGCCAGAACCAGCCATGACTGAGCCTACACTACCAAGTAAGCTCATGATAATATGAAACCCACCAAGCCTTCAATCTATGTTCAGTTTGTGGCATTCAATGACCTCCACAGCCTTGATAAACAGTAGATGATCGATACATGGTGTGACCATGTTCAACTTGGCTGCTTGATCCACCACAAACGATAAAGTAGACAGGATACAAGACTTGTCACCGGGGTTCCGATCAACGATGGGCCACATACGAATATCCACCGGTGGCTGATACTCACCCTTGTTTAAATTACTTAAGAAGCTACCCCGAACGATTCTCTAGAGAAAGTGAGAGGAGAACTATGGATGTCTTGCAGACAGTCCTAGAAAGACAAAGTGAGTTAGAGGCTGAACTGTATTCCGCTTACGATGAGATGTGGTTTAGATTCTTCACGATAAAACCAACCACTGTGCCAAAGAAGATCCAGGTCAGTCAACGATTGGCAGTGTGTGTGGTTGCTGGAGGTCAACGAATGATTTGAAAATAGTCTGAGACAATACCATTCCTGGACTTCAATGTGGCAATCATTTCCATTCGTCCGAATAACAGACTGCTTATACTTATTAATTTATTCTATTGAATTCGAGTATCGGAGCGATGCTAAAACCTTAATTAACCACTGAGCTCCCAAAACATGATCGACAGACACACCGACACCAAAAAAACTGGTGAAATAATAGAACGAGGACTACCAACAGAATGGCAAATAATGCAATTATCCTCGCAGAGCTCCGCCGTATCTGCTGAGGTAAACCATAGTTTAAGTTGCTAAATAACTTTCTACTGCCAATTTAAAATTGAATTTGGATTGATGAATATAATTGTTTGCCTAAAATAATGGAAGTTGGATTGATGAAACTAATTCTTTGCTTGACGAGAAGCTGCATTGAGGGAAATAATTGTTTCCCTAGGCTAAATAGAAGCTGGATTGATTAAACTTTGCTTCAATAGATGCTGGATTGATGAAAATAATTGTTTCTGTAAGTTGAAGTTGGATTGATGAGAATAATTGTTTGCTTAAATAAAAATTCGTTTGATAAAAAATTATTTTTCCTGAAATACGGTACAAGTTAGATTGATGAGAAGTAGGCTAGTTTTTTTCTTAAATAAAAGTTGGATTTGAGGAAATGTTTCCTTAAATGGAAGCTGGATTGATGACAGTTATTGTGGACATTGGCAGACAGCTTATTTACCAACTTCAAGCACGTCATTGTGTGAGGGATTTGGAAGTATGATAACAGTAATTGTAGGGTAATCATAAGTTTAACGACTAGAGAGTTATTTAGACAGACTGACAAACAGACTTAGACGCATACAGCGACGGTACAGCGACCAAGCGACCGCCAGCCCGACTTGGGATGGCGAAGGATGGATGCGTCTATCACCGACAGACATGCGCCGCCTCCTGATGCCGCAGACATGCCTATCATAAGTTAACCTGAGGACTGACGACCGATGACCGATGACCGACGACCAATGGCCGTACAGGAAAACAGGGTACGCCGCCCTACAGTCATTGCAAGGAAAAGGAGCAACTATAAGATAGCCAAACGAATAGAAAAAGGGCTCTCTCAGGTTGGTTCTCTCGGTTGGTGACTGTCGTGATGTTTTGGTTCCGAAGACGGTGAAGAACGCTCGAAGTGTCGAGTACAGAGAAGACGAATGCTGCTTGAAACTGCAGCCGAAGTGAAGGAACCGCAACGAGTGATGACGATATAGAAGGAACCAAGAGAGACCGAGGGAGATGAACGCAGAACTTCCTCGTTAAAAGAAAGCAAGAAGACGACGCAGGCAATCTCTTAGATAAGTGCTAGGGAATAATCGTACTTGTAACTAGAAGCGTGCATTTCATTGAGAATAGTCGTCCCACTGCCAAAGACGACCAATTGATGTCGAGAGGAGACGAAACCGACACACGAGTGGAACAGATGAACGTTGATGCAGAAAGACATTAGAGAGCAGAACGCTGGCTCTTGAACTGATGATCGACACAGACCGACAGCCATAGACGCAGGTAACTTTACGACGTTGTATCAGTAAGGGTAATTGTCCCGCGTAGTGACTATATGCAGCCGATAGTTAAGGATAATTAGGATACCGTGAATAGAAAGAATTAGCTAGGTCCCGGAGTGATCTTGCTGTAAAACCTTGATTGTGTGAAAGTGATGACAATGATGAATGAATGATCGTTATTAACCGCTGTTTGATATTTGTTTTGTACGACATTACTTAGACGTTTTGTTAGCGAATATACACTGAAAATGGCTTCTCGATCTCTTGAATTGTTAGCTGGTCGTGATCTGACCGATAGGGAAGATGAAGAAACAATAGCGCCCGCAAGTAAGGAAGTAAGATCTGAACTGAACCTCCTCACCATAGATAGTATTCTCGGATCCATTGAGACTTTAGCCACCATGATAGCTAACAAACAGGAACAGACCGAGAGAGCTCTAGCTGAAGTGAGAGAGAGTGAACGATTCTTTAGAGAAAGTGAGAGGAGAACTATGGATGTCTTGCAGACAGTCCTAGAAAGACAAAGTGAGTTAGAGGCTGAACTGTATTCCGCTTACGATGAGACCGCATACGATAACCCAGATCGCGTCGATCGATCTAAGCAATCAGATCGACCGGTCGACTTCAGACCGAAGTCCGGCTTTGCCCTCGACCCCAACCCACCTTCGTCAAACCCCCTAGATGAATTCAGACCCCCAACAGGCCCTTCTATTCTTAGGAGGAGTGAGAGGCTTAGACGCCAGAAAGAGAGGAATACCAGTCAGTCTAGTAGAGAAGGTCATGATGAGACCTTCAGCGACTTAGAGGTCGAAGATATCATCTATTCTCATTCAGGGGCATTCCGCGGTCGAAGAGGACGAACCTGGGCTGGGAACCCAGGGTCCCCCGGTTTAGCACCCGGGCCCGTAGATAGGAATACTAATTGGGTATTGCCGCGTGGAAGCCAATTCCACGTGGCTGGCGACGAGGAACACCTAGACGACGAAAGGGAGGGCTCCCGAGGGCATTACGACCCGAGGGGTGGGACTAGCAACCCCATAGGCATAACGACCAGCCCAACCTTTGGCCAGTCTTGGCGGCAGAAGACGCAGGACGTTACTTTCCAGCGTGGAAGCCAATTCCACGCTGATGCTAGTGACGAAGAAAACGCCACATTTGGCGACCAAGGATGGAATGATGAGGGGGAGGGAACCCGAAGAACCAGTAACGCCACAATTGAAGGCATTAGAATGATTTAGCAACATAAACTACGGGATAGCCGTGTCTGATTCGCCATTATCGCTCAACTTAATTTTATTGTTACGAAAGTTTCATACAACGTTAACCGGTTAAATTAGCCGATAAAATCGAATTAGTCCCTACAAAAAACACGAAATCTAATGTTAACTAACTTCAAACTCGTTCAAAACAAATAAATTTAACAAAGTTTATTAATTAAATCGCACCATATCGACAAAGATATACAGTCTACTTAACACATTCCCAAAATATCGCTTGGTGTTGATTTAGGTAAAGCTTTTAATATCTGGACTTTAATTCTGGCCTACTATAATTATATGGTTTTTATGAGCTGTGTCAGAAATATGGCTGGTTCTGCATTGGTTTGCACGTGCAAAAAACCATGCCTCTGATTTTTGTGTTGGCTATGCTTACCACGAAGAAGTTCCTCAATCTCTTTTGGAGTAGATTCAGGAATAGCGAGTGTGAGCTGCTCATAAAGTGCTTTCTCTACTAAAGGTCCCATTGCTTGATCTTTATGTGGAACTTCCCTTGTCAACATCTCCCACATCACCACGCCGTAACTAAAACACACCACATGCATACGCTATAAATCATACATCTGACTAAGCTTCGTTTACAATGTGCTACATTATACAATAATCTAATACATAGACCTAATTCTGAAAGTTTGTCCTTCTGTAACCATCTAAATGCTCGGGAACGTAATGCTCTAGCGCTATGAATGTTTTACAAAACCTTCTTATAAGAATTACTCATATTCATAATCGTTTATTTAACACAAAACTGTCGACAAAACGCAAACAGAAATACAGAATACACGAGGCTTCAGAGAGGCTATTTTTCATCTAGTAGGCTAGATGTTTGTGAACAGCATGCGTGATACGAAGATCTTATTGTTCTTAGTTGTAAGTTGAAAGGGATGGGGCCTGGAGCGTAGGTTAATTTGTTTGTCAGGGCTACTATTTTCAACTTGCAATTTACTGTTAATGCCGATTGTGGACATTTTAAGTTTAGAAATGGCCAACTTCAACGAGGTAATATCAATAACGGCGGCCACATCACGCGGGGCAAAATGTGCAAATCAGGTGCATTCGTCATTAAACCACGAATGCTCAACGCCAGGCATTTGCTGTGGTTGGTCCCTCTACTTGGAATGACCTTCCCCCTCATTAAGGGCTAAACTAATGACTAGTTTTTCCTCTTTGGTCTCTCGTTCTTTAAAGACGTTTCTTTTCCTCCGGGGTTATCGTGCTGAGCGCTTCTGAATAGTTATTCTGAGAGAGAGGCGCTATATAAATCTTTAGATACAATACAATACAATACGACCTCGCCTCGAAAATTTTCGAGCGCTAATAGAACATTAAAAACTCGACAATAAGACACCGAGCTCAACGAGGTATTAGAAGATCGGCCGACCTTCGTCTATTATATTTATCCCGGGACAATAATAATAATACGCCTATATAAGGTAGAACGCGATTATTTTCAACTTGCAATATACTTAAAATGCCTATTATATGGATATTTTAAATTTCGAAATGGTCAAATTCAACGAGGTAATATCAATAACGACGGCCATTTGTCTTACGTCACGCGATGCTAAATATACGAATCAGGTGCATTCGTCATAAAACCACGACTTCGCCTCATTAAATTTTGAGCGCTACGGAACACTAAAAACTCCAGAATAAGACACCGAGCTCAACGAGGTAATAGAAGAACAGCCGAGCTTCATCTATTATATTTAGCCCAGGCAGTGGCGTAGCCAGGAATTTATGATGGGGGGTTTGGGATTTAAAATACCGGTAATTTGTGTTTTCAACCGAAAAATTGCGAATATTGTTAAAACTTCATCGTGCTGGGTGCAAAAAAAATTTTCCCTTAAGCCAATGGGGGGGTTTTAACCCCCCAAACCCCCCCTTGCCTACGCCACTGAGCCCAGGGAACAAATAATACACCTATATAAGGTAGAGAAAACCCGTGCGGTAAACAGGCAAGACAACTATTTTCACCTCTTAACATCGTTTCCATAACCGGTTGGTTAAGGACGCTGCCGACAAAAACTCGATGGCAGACCCGATGCCTACGTGGCTGCTTAACCCTAGGGCTACCAAGCTTTTTTTGTAACACTGGCTACCAAGGGGTGGTTACCACCACCCCTGGATTTCGTGTTTGGCTTTACATATCATAACTTGTAATATAGCAATGAATTCAGCATTCATTTCTGCACAGAATGGTATATTTAGTTGTACATTATGTGAATGCACCTCGAAATTACATCACTTTTAACAACGGAACCCATTAATTAGCAATATTGTATATTATTGCGTACATTTTGTACTTTTTGGATAAACAAATATAAGATTATGTGTGTTTTGAAACTAATCTATGTATAAAAGATACACACAATCATCCCTACACATGTTTATATAGTATAAATGTACATCCATACATATATATATCCATACATATATATCGGTTTACGTTGTAATGCTGTATTCAGCCATTTTCACACAGATTACGCGTATTATTATTTATTTTGATCACTTTCGGTATTCAAAAGACAAAGATCTTGGTATGCAAATGAAGCCCTACATTCCCTCTAAAGAATGGTATCTTTGGTTCTCTTCCAGGAAGACAAATGAATACGCTACAGACAAAAAACTAAGGGGGGAGTGCTTCCATTCAGCCATCTTTTCACGCATATTACGCGTATTATTATTTATTTTGAGCACTTCCGGTTGTCTCAGGTCAACTCACTGACCATGGAAATGTAGCCCCACATTCCCTCTATAGAATGGTATAATTTGTGTTTCTTAATATTAAATGACGGATAAGATATAGTCGAAAATCTAGGGGGGGTGGTATCCACCCCCTCCTGGTACCTCGGGTTTATTGGGTATAACTTTTGAACGGTGTGAGATATCATCTCACATTTTACCTCAAAACGTGTGTAAATGAACCCCCTACAGCTACTTAAAAGGTCAAACTTTTATTCCATACGGAAAAAGTTTGAGATGAAAAAAACCTAGGGGGGTGGCAACCACCACCCCCCTTGGTAGCCCGAGGGTTAAGACCAGCATCGACCTGCTCGCCCTATACATCGCCTCACTGTTCAATTTATCGCTGTCCTACGGCACCGTCCCGACGTGTTACAAGGACGCTTATGTTGCACCTCGCCTTAAGAAGTCGATGCTTCCTCGTGAAGAGCTGTCAAGCTACCGACCGATTTCGAACCTCTCGTTCGTCTCCAAGCTGCTCGAGCGGGTCGTCAGTCTCCAGCTGACCGATCATCTGTCGTCGGCGGGACTTCTTCCCGCTCATCAGTCGGCCTACCGGAAATTCCATTCAACCGAGACCGCGCTTCTCAAAGTGGTGACTGACCTTATCGTGGCGATTGATGCGGGAGATCACGCGCTGCTCGGCATGCTCGATCTATCGGCGGCGTTCGACACGGTCGACCATGATGTGCTGGTTGAATGCTTGAAGAGGAATTACGGAATCCGTTCGGTGGCGGTCGACTGGCTCCGTTCCTACCTGAGCGGTCGCAGACAGACAGTGCTCTACGATGGAGTCTTGTCATCTGTTCGCTCCATCATCTGCGGTGTCCCTCAAGGCTCTGTGCTCGGACCGCTGCTGTTCCTGCTCTACACGGCTGATGTCGGTGAGCTTGCCGCCAGTCTTGGCTTGTCATCTCATTTCTACGCCGATGACTCGGAGCTCTACACGTTGGGCCGACCGTCAACTGACGAGCAGCAGCGGCGAAGGATGGAGTTGGGCGTCGAGCGGATCGCGGAGTGGATGCGATCTAATAGACTCCGTCTCGACCCGGAGAAGACGGATTTCTTATGGTGTGCGACCAGCAGACGGTGCCCTCATATTGACAATGGCGAACTCAGTGTCTGCGGGTCAACGATCCGACCTGTGACTGTCGTCCGTGATCTGGGGGTCATGCTTGAATCAGACCTGTCCATGAGGGTCATGTGTCGCGTACCGTTGGCTGCAGCAGCCAACGGTACGCGACACATGACAGCCTCCTAAGAGACTGCATCAGGTCCTTGCCTTCCGAGGCTGCGAGAGCGGCCGTTACCGCCTTCCTCACCTCTCAGGTCAACCGCTGCAACAGCCTACTCGTCGGTGCGCCCAAGTGCCTCTTGGATTACTGCAGTCCGTTCTCAGCGCTTCTGCGAGGCTGTTATGAAACCGGAGGAAATATGATCACGTCACGCCGCTTCTCCGTGATGTTCTGCACTGGCTTATAGTCTCTCTACGTATTGAGTTTAAAATCTGTTTGGTGGTTTACAAGTCACTTCCTGGGGCTGAGCTGAGTTTTTGCGCGATTACTGCATCGGGACGCATTCCGCCGCCTCGGGGTTGCGACTCCGATCGCTCGAGAAAGGCGATCTTCGTGTAAGACGGATGAGAATCGAGAACCCGCTTTGGCGACCGTGCTTTCTCGGCGGCCGGTATCACGAAATAGAGTATCCGTCCTAAGACTATCCGGGAGGATGAATGAATTTTTCCCCCGGATGGACTATACCGGTATAGAGTATCCGGAGGGATAAACCATTTCAATCCCCCATCGTGTGAAATCATCCCCTGGGGATAAAAATGCACCGGTATAAGGTATTATTTTTTAAATGCGTCTAATTTATGCATATATATTTTAATCAAAATCCAAAGCCAGAAATATTTAAAGCAAGTGACTCTAAGTAAGCCCTCTAGTTCAAAAGTCAATTTTTTCACTTTGAACCACTTTTCCACTAAAGTGAATGCGCTCTTTCAGATCATAAATTCAGTTCAACTGCTTAACGGCTCTATGAGGGCCACTCAGGGCATATAATTTTTTACGCATTGATTAGCCAATAGAACTGACAACAAGCATTGCATACCAGATTTCATTAGTTAATCATGCTTTTTACATTCAATCTTAATGTTTGCAACTTTGACTGAACGTTTGTGCAAAGTTGTTCAAGTCAGCTTATTTCCCTAGTGCGTATAAATCTCACTCATTAGGCCTATGGCTTCAATGGCTTTGCTGGTGTACCTGAAGATACGAAACGACCGATATTAAGCGCGAACTACCAAGTCACCTAATTAGCACCTTAGTCCCTTATCATTATGTACACCCTTCGTTTGTGACTGCTGATAATTATAATTATTTGTCTTCCTCCTTTTATACACTTCCATCGCATCAACTAATTATGCGAATGGACTAACTTTGAGGCACTGCTTAATTAGCGTGATATCACAAGAGCACACAGAACACAAGAGCCCTTGAAGTTGGCTCGTTGCCTTAAATGGCTTCAATGGCTTTGCTGGTGTACCTACATGTATTGATACGAAACGACACATATCGAAGCGCGAGCTACCAAGTCACCAATAATATTAGCACCTAAGTCCCTTTTCATGACACTGTGTCTTAATTGCATTTTGTCTGAAATCCCATACGTTGTCTCCGTACTTTCAAGGATTCAGATAATTTACGACATTATTTAATGTCATCATTTGAGAAATAAATAGCACCATACCAGAAAAAATATATAAAAGTTATTTGAATTTCTAAGTTATCCAAAATTGCGAAATGTTGTCTTTATATATACAGTAATCTCCGATTGATTAATAAACTGACTGATATTGCTCCATATCAAGTTTTTAGGCCTATATAAGTAAAAATTCTAAGTACAATTTTAATAAAGTAGGCTAGTCTACACTCTGAAGTCACAAAGTGTAACTTAATTAGTTGGGTTATTTACTGATTAAAATTAAATTGCTTAAATACGGTTTTTACTTTTAAAATGCAGTAGGCCTACAAGATGTAACAAAGTGAAATTATTTTCTTGTTTCGTTTTTTTCCAGTTTTCCAGTTTTTTTTATTTTGTTGTTGTTGAAAAGACGACGTTTTTAGGTTTTTTATTCAATTTAAACCCTTTTTGCCAACTATAGTTCTAAACTGACTTAAATAGCACAATTTGCAATTAAGTCGCAGAGGGATACTTTTTGAATGGGGGATGATTTCGTACGACTCATGGGGGATACCTTCGCACGAGGGGGGATAGTCCCTCACGTTCAGATTCATCCGGCCGGATACTTCATTTCGCTAAGGGGATATAATTCTAATGGGGGATACTCTATTTCGTGACACCGGCCCCAGATACTGGAACGGTCTTCCTCCTGCCCTACGAACGGCTAACAAAATTGACTCTTTCAAATCCGGACTCAAGACTTGTATGTTTGCTAAAACCTACCCTGTAACAGTTGTTAGTTGACTGTGAGGCGCCCTTGTAACGGCATGGCTGTGTTACGGCGCCATATAAATTGTCACTGTTATATAGACATTCTAAATATTTGAAGCTCGTCAGCAAATATAGTAAGTAAGTAAGTTGCCTTCATTTGCAGCTGTTAAAATTACACCTTGAAAATCCGGCGAAGCCGGGTACTAAATGCTAGTACAATAAGTACATGTATATCTTTAAGTAATTTTATCCCTCAAACCAATGCGATTAACATCATTTGCATTGCTTTAGTTTTGCAGCTCATGTTTACTGAGTTTGTACAGTTTACTAGCTGCATATCCTAACGACTAACAACAAACTTTGACTCACTTTGGCGATTATTTTTGCATACAGTATCATTTCAGCAAATACTTTGTCTTAGCGGACAATTTGCTTGATAATTCATGTAAAGTGTATGGACTTATGCTTTGTTCGAATCGGCATTTCGAAGTTATTGTTTTTATTCCACCCAGTGTTTTGGGTGCTATTCGGTCATACGTTTATGTTACCATAGCTTCACCACATTTGAAACCTCCACATACTCAAAGGATGAACAGGTTCCAGCTGGAAATTCCAGTCTCAGATTTGCAGGCCAATGTCTGGTGTCTGCCTCAGAGAAACGAAGGATTTGGTGAAGAAAGGATGGGGAAAGTCTTAATAATAAAGAGGGTCTACGATGTCCGGCCACTTGTCTACAGATGCCTGTCCAGCAAGTACCTGCTGGTTCGAGAGATACCAATAAGCTGCGTCTCTAACCACTGATAACAGACTAATGACAGTGAATTTTCTATGCCATACGGAGACGGTCTTCATCAGCCGTCGTTGTTCATCGTTATTGAGGCTAGCGATCTGTGACTGTGAACATGGTGCGCGCTGTGCACCCTTAATGGGAATCCGATAGTTGGGCTTTGCGTGTATGTTAGAGCCCACAAGTTTCACTTATTTGAACACTGGTTGCTTACTGATGAGGAGAGAGTTGTATAAAGAATTTTCCCGCGTTAAAAACACGCTAACCGCGGTGAAACCCGCGGTATTGGGGATAAAATTTGCGGTTTTACCGCGATAACGGGTTTACTGTCACGGTAATATCGCGGTAATGGGGAAAGTAGTATTCCATAGGCCGTTTTGAACTCAGTCTAGCGATTCATAAGTCAACCATCCATCATGGTAGGCTTTAAAACCCAAACGGTGGTCTTCCCAACGACCCACCATCAATGCACTACAGTTTGAGACCAAGATCGATTTTGAGTTGACTTCTGGCTTGGAGTCACATCACAATTGAGGTTGTATTACTATTAGGCCTTATTTATACCCAGGGTACCATAGTCCGACCCTGCCGAGATGAATAATAATTTTTATTTTATTACAAGACGGCACACTCCAGCCCACAGCAACTCGACCTGATAAAGCACTGAGACGTTCATCCGATGCAAAGATCTTTGAAGATAAGATTTTACCTCAAATTCGCCAAAACATCGGCAAATACCAGGAACAAAAAGGGAAAGCTGTCGACTCGGTATGGGCGACAAATTTAGAATTTATTGAAAAATTCAATAATTTTCAATTAATCGATCTGCCTTGTGTTAAATCAATTCACAAGCAGATCATTCATCGGGAAGGAACTGTCATGAATTTACACGTCGTCATCGCTTTTTATCGTGGACAACTCTATCTAAATGCACGTAAGTTTATGCCTCCTATTGAAAATGTAAAGGAATGGTATGCTTCTGTGTTCGAGCTTCCATACATCACAGTTTACAGATACATTACACTTGCGATGTTAATCCAGCAGGTTCCACGTCTGATATATATATTTTACGATTTGTCTTTTACACAAATCGTAAAAAGATTCGAAGCATATAGCAGTCGACACGAACCTGGCGAATAGGTTGAAATTACGTGCAACGCTTACTGCTCAAAATGTCAGCCTTGAGATTATTCCGGTGACAGTCCAGAATACTACGGCGACTAAACTAAATGATAAAGATGTTCAAAGATATGTTGATCGCTTATCTGGAGTGGATAAAGACAGAAGACTGGTGCTGGAAATCGATCAAGAAATGGCCAGCTCTGTTGAGCAGTTAGTTGTCACTCAACCGAACCGATTTCTGTGATTTTGAGACGATGTGGATGTTTCAACTGCCTTCACCGACTTTAATACACGTGGAATCGATGTCAGCAACCACTTTGAAGCTTCAGTTTTTATTCTTTAAAGTGGCGAAAATTATATTTAATAATTAATTATGTTAACTTCTAAAAGTGAGCAAAATAATCTCACTTAATTTAGGAGCTCAGTTTTGGTAGTCTGCCAAGCTGCAGCACTATAGCACCTTGTGGAAGATGAAATTTGGAACTGAATGTTTTTTAATAAGTAACTTTATACATTTTGACAGGCAACCCATTTTAGAACTGAAACTACTGAACAGTAGATAGAATATTACAATGTTTATGCATTTGATTTGTATTATGGATGTTTTACAGGCTAGGTAACTGGTTTCATGGACGAAAATGATATATGGGTCATCAGTTTCATCGAATGAAACCGAAAACAGGACAGAATTACCATAAATTTTATCTGCAAGTTTGCTTGTTATCAGACAGTTTTGGCATAGGCCTACTTCTAGTTTCATCGAATGAAACGGTATATAGGTCATAGGTTTCATCGAATGAAACCGAAAATAGGACAGAATTACCATAAATTTTAGCTACAAGTTTGTTTGTTGTCAGACAGTTTCGACATAGGCCTACTTCTAGTTTCATCGAATAAAACGATATATAGGTCAGACTCCTATACTGTTAATCTCAGCATACCGCTTTACATTTTAAACAAAATTATATCAGACAGTTTTGGCATAGGCCTACTTCTAGATTCATCGAATGAAACGAAATATAGGTCAGACTCCTATACCGTTAGTCTCAGCATACCGCTTTAAATTTTAAATAAAATTATTCTGGAAAAGAATATTTTCAGAGAAATATATAAGAGTATATGAAACAACTAATTAGTGTAATACACTGTATGGGTATAGGCTTGCCAGTTTCAAGTCGTGTGTTGCGGTGAGTATCTATGAAAATGAAGGGTATAAATGTTTGTTCTTGGCTCACAATTGGCACCAAAGATATCTGCGGAGAGAGCTGCATCAAGAGTGACTGTAAGATACACCTGGCGAGACTTCGTGAAACCCCAGGAAAGAGACCTTGTAAAGGCTGTGGAAAGGCAGTCGAAACTGCTACAGCGCTCTGCCTGCATTGCGCCTATCAAACAGCCAGGATAAAAAAAATTGCGTGATGAATACCGCATTTTTCAAGACGAGTGCAGGAGATTGGCTGGTATTAACCTGGAGTAAATATAAATAATTAAAGAAATATTTATATAGACCAGCACCAATCACCAATGGGGGCAATATCAAAGGAGCTGTGCGAGCAGCCAAAGCCGAAGTCTTAAAACACCTTGAGTCGTATACTAACCAGGGTTCAGGCTGGAGGTTAAAGCGAGTCATGGCACTAGATATTTGTATTGCAAACTATCAACCAATTCGAGGTCAGAGTTACTTCCCAACACCTAAACACATACCTCCTCGCACAGTCATAAATTTGAAGAATGAGGACAACCGCTGTTTCGAATGGGCAGTATTATCAGCGATATATCCAGCAGAAAAAAATCCTGAGCGCCCAACTAAATAATTTCCTCCCCTCAAAAAGCTGAATTTTACTGGAATCAAATTTCCGGTAGAGGTAAGTGACATCAATAAATTTGAGCGACAGAATCTAGCTGTATCGGTAAGCGTGTTCGGATGGGATCGTGGACTGCATCCGATCCATGTATCAAACCGCCTATCACTTACTTTCATTTCAGTTAACTAGGCAATTCATACAACCGAATCTTTCCATGCCGACGCATTTCTATACTCTGTGGCATCTCTACTTGCATAATTATTCTTCTTATCTCTTGTGTGCCTGTACTTCTGTTTATGTCACTCTAAGTAGCTGAGACTGATAAGTGCAGTTTAATTAAATTTTGGGTCAGTAGGCTGCAGCACCCAGCCAGCCTAACACCATACGCAATAAATTAATTAGTGTTACTAATATTTACTTGTTTTATCATTTAATTTCAGTTTGTTTATTAGGCAATTCATAGGCCTACAGCCTAATCGTTCCATGCCGGCGCCTTTCTATACTCCGTGTCATCTCTATTCGCATATTCTTCTTATCTTTAACACTTTCACAATGCAAATATGCAATTGTAGGCCTATATAAGGAGCTTTGAAAATTACACTTACTAGCATTCGACAATTTAAGTCAGGAGAAAGTTGAAAGTATACGTGGAAAACCGGAAATTTTATATAATGGATATGTATTTGTGAAGCAGAAAGATTTAGCACAAGGTGTGATAAGTTATGAATGCGAGAAGAGACGAGGAAATGTGAAAGGAGTATCGGAATGCAAAGCAAAGATAAAAGTAAGAAATGAACTTATTGTTGGCTCCTTGCACAGTCATACACATGCACCGGATTCATCACGATGCGAGGTTATAAGAGCTAGACAAAATATTACAAAACGTGCAGTTGAAACAGAAGAGGTGCCGCAGCAGATACTTGGCCGTGAATTGCAAGATCTGTCGGAAGCAGCATCTGTCCAAATGGTTCCTCTACGACATCTTCGTCGCCAAATTCGTTGAATCCGCCAAGAAGTTCGTGCTCCTCATCCTCTTCCAACTGATAGAGCAACCGTTGAATTGCCAGATGAATACAAAACACTGCCAAATAGTGAGAATTTCCTATTGTTTGATAGCGGTGTTGGCGATTCTAACAGAATCAGGATCTTTGGGACGGATCGAACATCGTCACTACTGGCACAATCTCCTAACTGGTTTATGGATGAAACTTTTGCCATTGTACCGGAATTATTTTTTCAACTATACACGATTCATGCACTCATCAATGGTGACGTCATCTGTTGCCTTTATTGCTTGCTGCCGAACAAAACCACAGAAACCTACCAACGTATGTATTCGGTGGTGAAAGCTCTGATTCCAAATGCCCAACCTACAACAGTCATGATCGATTACGAGAAGGCGGCCATGAATTCAATTGCTGAGTGTTTCACTGGAATACTGATACAAGGTTGCTTTTACCATCTTTCCCAGAATTTATATAGAAAGGTACAAACTCTGGGCTTTCAACAACGTTATCAAGATGATGGAGAATTTTCAGTATCTGTCAGAATGATTTCAGCTCTCGCGTTTGTTCCACTACATGATGTCGTCAATGCCTTTGAAGAACTGCAAGATTCAATAACCGATGATGACCTTCAGCAACTATTAGATTTTTTCTAGGAATTACGTAGGAAGAAGAAGACGACGTGGCCGAGCATCACCTCTCTTCTCTCACGTCATTTGGAATGTACACAACCGTGTCGAAGATGATTTGCCCCGAACCAACAACAACGTTGAAGGCTGGAATAGGAAAATGAAATCTGCCGTCGCTGCTCACCATCAAAATTTCTGGCGTTTTATGACCATCCTTCATCGGGAGCACTCGCTTGTCAACATCGCTATTGCTCAGCGACTTGGTGGACATCAAGTCGAACAGAAACGAAAGAAATATCGTGACTGTGCAACCTGCATTGCCAACATCGTTAGTGACTTTGGAAATAGAGAGATTTTGGAATATTTACGTGGAGTTGCCCACAATATTCAGTTTTGACTCTTTGAACGTAAACTTATCTGACAAAAACTTGGCATCATTTTCCATGTTAAAGGAATTTCTTCCTCTTTAAATTCATGTAAAATTCAGTTCTAACTTTTCAAATTTTTTCTATGAAATAAGTAAAGAATTTTTTTATTATTATTGCAGAGGTAATGGCAGGGGGTAATGTCCTAGTAAACTTAAATGAAAGTAAATAACAAGTAAATATTAGTAGGCAATTTAACACCAATTATTATATTTGCATAGGATGTCAGGCTGGCTGCACGCTGCAGCCTACTGGCTTATTAGCCTACTGGCCCAAAATTTAATTTAAGTGTACTTATTAGTGTCAGCTACCTAGAGTGATATAAACAGAAGGGCGGGCACACAAGATACATGCTAACAAATATATTAATATAAAATATTTATTATTATATAATATGTATATATAATAAATAAATAATAAATATAATACATATAAATATATATGTATTTAATATATGTATATATGTATTAAATACCGGGGGGTAATGGCAGGGGGTAATGACAGGGGGGTAATATCCCATGGGGGTAATGGCAGGGGTAATGTCCGGGGGTAATCGAACTGGGACGAACAAGCAAAGCCTCCTTAGCATCCATCCTCAAGATCAGCCTCAGCCTCCTTAGCAACGAGCCTACTTAGCAACCAACCTCTGTTACAGTAGCATTTAACCTTTGTAGGAACCAACTTTTGTAGCAAGCAGCCTGGTTACAATTTTTGACAGACAAGTATAATAAACTTTTAAAATATACGACAATATCGTAGCCTGCCATGGGGGGATTATGTCCTAGCTTGTGGGGATTTTGCCCGGGGGCTTTTGTCCTGAGGGATTACGTCCGGGGGGGACTATATCCCACAGGCTAGCTTAGCTGTTTGACTGCGTCGTGTTCGTACCTAAACTCTGTACTATTGGAGCTGTATTTCTAACCTCTTACCAATCTAGCAGAATTTTATAAATCGCTCGTCTTTTTTCTTGATTGGGAGCGCACCAGAGTAATTTTATTCGAAGAAGCACTATATAAAATTGCATTTTCAATACATCTTACTGTCCTCGGCTTTGCTAACTTTGCTAGCTTTAAGTTTATTTGCACACTGTTTGTGCATGTTAGAAAGACTGCTCTATTCTCTATATAGACTTGGTAAGCTAGCCTGCGAGACTAGGAGTTTACGCCAGTGTTATTTAAGTTAACTAAAACTGAAAGTAACTTTATTGTTAACTGAAAAGTTCTATTTCAGTTAACTGAAACTAAAACTAAAACTGAAAAGTTATGAAAACTGAAACTAAAACTAAACTGAAAAGTACAAAACTAAAACTAAAACTAAACTTGAAAGTTGAAACTGAATAAATTTTCTGTGTGGCAAACACGCCGAGCGGCGGACATGTCTGCAACAGTTAGCGACGATTGCTTGAAACTGCAGCTCAATAGCATGAAAGCATGAATTTAATGAGATCTGTTGTTCTTGCTAATAAAAACAAATGTCATTAATAAAAAATGGCATTTAATTGCTTTTGCTGAATGTTTACAGAACTGAATTAAAACTGAAAAGTTTTGAAAACTGAAACTAAAACTAAAAGATAGATGTTGGTCTAATATTACTCCAAAAAATTTGGATGAGGTTACTTGATTAATGAGATAGCCATTAACCATCGATACAAAGAGTATTATAAGTGGTAGGCAATAGTTTCCTATGGGACCTGAAAAGAATATAATTGGTCTTATCTAGGTTAGTAGGTTGTAAAGGGACAGTTCTACTCCAGTCAAGGCTGACTGCACACGTAGCCCCTCTCCCTATTGTTCTAAGCCCTCCCCTATTGTTCTAAGCCACGCCTCCTTTTGTCTCTAGGCCTGGGCTGTCACCTGCCATGCTTTCGTTCTTGGGTTGGCACCTGCTCGTCCAGTGTTCCTGGGTGTGGGGCACCTGCCAAGCTAGTGCTAATGGGCCACCCCCTGGGCCACCCCCAGTCTTTTGTTCATACATTAAAGCACAATGGTATTTTGTTACTGAGGCTGGGTCATAAATCCATTATACCAAGCCATAAAATCATAAACTCATTAAGGTGGGTCATTAAATCGCCATACAATGAAAGGACTGGCATTGCTCCACCATAAAATCATAAACTCATTAAACCGCCGTACTCTGAAAGGACTGTCATAAAATCATAAACTCATTAAACCGCCGTACTATGAAAGGACTGTCATAAAATCATAAACTCATTAAGACACCATACTATGAATAGGCCATCATAAAAACCCGTCAAAAGTTCATTATATTGGGTAATTAAGACACCGTACTATGAATAGACCATCATAAAAACCCTGTCAAAATCCCATTATACTTGGTCATTAAGGCTCCGTATTATGAAAGTCCCATCAAAACCCCATTATACCGAGTCACGCACTACCAAAGGCCAATCATAAACCCAGTGTCATAAAATTTGGTCCATAGTCCAAGGTTATAATATGTTGTTGGTGTGCATGAATGAGCCACGGCCTACAATCGTTTGAACAAACACATTAGCCAGAGTTCATTGAGTTCGCCACAAACATGTCGAGACATGTTCTCAATATGCTTATGTCAGCATGATATATTTTTAGCTACGTAAATTTGATTGGAATTATCCAGCATATTTCATCACTAAAAGGTATTAAATCAAGTAACGTAATTTCCAAAAGGATCTTATATAAAATCAGCAATAATTCACAATCTTTCATTCAACCTTCAGCCACGAAGAAGACAGCAGCTATGAAATCCAAAGGTGTTTCTGATTTGATAGTCGACGCTTATGAAGCCAGCATTGCACGACATGAAGACAAGGATCATTTTTGTAAGCCTGTTATAATTTTATCATTTCAGTTAACATTTTAAAATATATTATTAACTTTACATACAAACCCTATATATTGGGCATATCCCAAAATTTATTGCACTGGCCTTCACATACAGAGCAAACCGGTCTGACGTCGTATCGTCTTCATATCTCGGTGTAAAATCTGATGTTAAGCGCCTAAATGCTTAAGCCATCGAGTGCAGCCTAATATTAGGCTCTCAACATTATTCATTCATTCATTTCATACATTTGTATTGCGCCTCTTCACGAAAACCACTCAGAGGAGCTCCTGACTCTGTCAGACCCAAAAAGAACACTGGAGAGAAGGCCCTAGGGAAGCGCGGATTTGCAATGTAATGGTTCTGGCCAAAGGAACAAGTAGAAGACCCTATACGGCGCCAGACTAGGACATCCAACCTATACAAAATTCAAAGCGAAGAGGTGACACCGATGTCATGTATGCAACTAGAGACATGGCCAAACTTTGGCTTGAGACCAAATCGAACAGCCGAGAAGCCTGCGTAATGCCTAGAGATCATGCATTCTTTACTAATCTAAAGTCTGTCTTATTTAATGGGCATTGGACTGGGAGTGCTTCTGAGTAGATTGGGTACCATATCTAATATTCCGACGTTGTTATGCAGCTTATCATTTATAGATTATTCGATTATATGTAAGTAGTATGCTATATGAGGGATCTATATCATCACGTGACACATGATGAAAGTAGTATGGTATATGAGGCATCTAGATCACAACGTGACACATGATGAAATCTCATTTGTATAAGAACATTGCAAGTATTCCATGCATATTGAAAGCAACAATCAACATCACATGTGCGCAATTATATTTATCCTCAATTATTTTAAAAATATTTTTAATTATATTAAAACCACCAAATATGAACAATTTATTTTAATTTTATCTTTAGCACGGAAAAGAAATTTCAACGATTGTGAGCCTTCGACTTCTGCAGAGCCACCTCACAAGAAATCAAGTAAGAATTATTCGATTTTGGATGGCAGATAACACTTCAAAATATATTTTAAATGATAATTAACATCCTATCATGTTTGTTTAACAGTTATGTATGTACATTCTATCGAAAGTATTGGAAAATGTAACTGTAAGTGTATATGTATGTTGTATGTGAGTATGTACACGACTAGATATGCACAAGCATGATTGTGTATACATTCACTTGTGTTATTCTCTCTCTCTCTCTCTCTCTCTCTCTCTCTCTCTCTCTCTATATATATATATATATATATATATATATATATATATATATATATATATATATGTAGTAACACAATTTCGCTGATACCGTTTCAGGTATAAATCCAGCCTGCGGTTACTGTTCTGCCTATAAGAAGGTGAAACTCAACAGTGAGGGATTGTGTGAAGTGTGCAGCAATCAGCGCGTCTGCTCCGTATGCGGGTTCCGTCGTAAAGCTCACTTATACAAAGATGGTAAAGACTCTTGCAATATATGCAACCAAAAACCAAATTCTCCGCCTGGGCGCTCATCAGTCCGCAACAACTTCGAAGAACATCTTCTACCATCAGATCCAAATTCCGTAGACGTACGGAATCTCATCCAGGGTTTGGAGAATATCGTAACCAGCAACTTGGAACAACGATTAACAGATAATGGGTATGCATTTTTAAAGTATTACTCGTATCAAATCAGCATACATAAGCTATTTCATTTATCAATGTATAAATATTTCAGGGAATCATATCTCCATGGCATTGAATGTTTAGTTTTGATACTTCTGTGTTGTGTAAACATTTGCATACATATCACAATTTATTAATATTTGATACTAAATCGTATTGTAATTTTAGTCCTGTGAAGTGGTATATCGCTCTTGAGGTACAGTTCGGTCGCGAAAATCCAGATGGCAGCGTTAGATCAACGACCGCATACTTCAGAACGCAACCTGCCATCATGATGAACCAATTCGAGACTCAACAACATCTCGAAGAGGTCAAAAGTCGGCTAGACTCTCTAGTGGACACATTCACCAATGATGGTTCGGGATGGACCATTGACCAAGTTGGTAATGTAACACTACATACAGCTGACTATGATGCGATCGGCGGTTCTCAGCATGTTCAAAGTCCCAAATGGTTGGCGCTAAAGAAAGCGACTCTAAATATTCAGAATGACGATAACCAATGTTTTTTGTATTGTGTTCTCGCTGCGACTCATCCTGTAAAGAATCATGCCGAGCGCATAACTAAATATGCACCATATTTATCTGAATTAAATGTACAAGGTCTAACCTTTCCCATCGAGATTGATCAAATCCCGATATTTGAATCCAATAATCGAGATTTTTCGATTAATGTCATGTGTACAAATTCAGATGAGAATAAAACGTTTGTGCCTTTATATGCCTCATCACATCGTAATCGTAAACATACGTTAATTTGCTATTGTTAAGCGAAGGTGAGAAACGACACTACATTCTTATCCGGAACCTTTCCCGACTGCTATCTAGTCGAAATTCACATGATGGATAAATATTTCCTTGCCCCTTCTGACTCTATTGCTTCAGAACGGAGACTGGTATGCAGAACCATCTTAATGAATGTGGCACTCACGGAGTCCAACACGTTAGATATCCAACACCTGATTCCAACACTTTAACATTTTCCAACATCCAGAATCAAATGGCTGTCCCTTTCGCTATTTATGCTGATTTTGAGTGCTTCCTTGGGTAATCCGATAACGATGCTGCTAACTCCACTAAATTCTGTGACACTCACACACCCAGTGGCTTTTGCTGTCTTACGGTGTCCTCTTTCTTCGAATATAATAACGAACGGCCATATGTTTGCAGCGATGGCAATGTGATGGCCAAATTCTTTACACATTTAAAGTCTGAACAGGTTCGCATTAATCAAATTTTGTCTAAAAACGAACCTATGGAAATTCTAAATAAATTGCAAATTGAAACGTATACAAATTGTAAGAAATGTCCCTCTTGTGATACTGATTTAAATTCTGAAAACAACGTTAGACACCATTGCCATGTAACCGGCCAATTCATTTCCGCTCTTTGTACAAATTGCAATTTACTATACAAATTCAAGAGACGCAGTGTTGGACAAAATGAATGGAATTACGTAATACCTGTAGTGTTCCATAATTTAAAGGGTTACGATAGTCACGTCATTTTCAAACATTTAACTCGATTTTTCGCTTGCAGGAACCGGTTTAAACTTGTTTTACATAGTTGATAAAGACTATTGTATACACCTTATATATATATAAAGGATTTATGGCATAGTATGGGAATTTTATGACACTGGGTTTATTTGACGGTGTTTTTATGATGGCCTATTAATAGTACGGGGTCTTAATGAGCATGTATAATGGGATTTTTACGATGCTTTTTTTGATGGTCTATTCATAGTACGGGGTCTTAATGAGTTTATGATTTTATGACAGTCCTTTCATAGTACGGTGGTTTAATGAGTTTATGATTTTATGGTGGGGTAATGCCAGTCCTTTCATTGTATGGGGATTTAATGACCCACCTTAATGAGTTTATGATTTTATGGCTTGGTATAATGGATTTATGACCCAGCCTCAGTAACAAAAGACCATTGTGCTTTGATGTATGAACAAAAGACTGGGGGTGGCCCATTAGCACTAGATTGGCCAGGTGCCCCACACCCAGGAACAATGGACGAGCAGGTGCCAACCCAAGAACAAAAGAATGGCAGGTGACAAAAGGAGGCGTGGCTTAGAACAATAGGGAGAGGGCTTAGAACAATAGGGAGAGGGGCTACGTGTGCAGTCAGCCTTGACTGGAGTAGAACTGTCCCTTTACAACCTACTTAGGTTCAGTGATAATTACATGTATGCATACATACATACATACATACATACATACATACATACATACATACATACATACATACATACATACATACATATGCATACATACATGTACATACATAAATACATACATATATGCAATTATGCATACATACATGTATATATGTACATATATACATACATACATACATATATACATACATACATGTATGTATGCATACATACATATATACATACATACATATATACATGCATATATACATACATGCATACATACATACATATATACATGCATATATACATACATACATCGTTGTGTCTCATTTTTCGTCTCATTCACAGGCAGAGGCGGGCGCATTTGTCGGGCGCATTTGTCGGGGCGCTTTTGTCGGGCGCATTTGTTGGGGCGCTTTTGTCCGAGGCGCTTATGACGGGCACCGCTGTCGGCATGCCTTTGAGCCTCTTATTTGCACCTAGGCACCACGTCCGAGGGTTGTTGTTGCGATTCCTTTCTAGAGCATTCCACGTTGGTTTACTATTAGCGGCGAACCCTTTGAGCCTCTCTGCTTACGTCAGCCCTGTAGAAATGCCTTAATCGGTGTTTTCTTTGAAGCCTCTTAATCGCATTAGCGGCGTGTCCTTTGAGTCCCCCTTTTCTCGGGTATATAAGGGCCTGATTTTGCCTTGTAAGTTTTTATCGATCCTGAGTGGTCGCGTGGGTTGGTAGCCCGCTTACCACGCCGGCGGCCCGGGTTCGATTCCTGGTCGGTCGGTTTATCAGAGATTAATTTCTCGGATCTTTACTGCGGGTGGCTCGGTCGCAATATAAACGTGGAGTACGAGGTTGCTTTCTGCCTCCGACACTAATCATCTTCGATATGAAAAAGTGTCATTAAGCCGAAGTACACACCTTGTAAGTTTTCACTGCGGGTGGCTCGGTCGAAATATGAACGTGGAGTACGAGGTTGTACTCTGCCTCCGACACTAATCATCTTCGATATGAAAAAGTGTCGTTAAGCCCAAGTACAACAACCTTGTAAGTTTAGTTTTGTAAAGTCAGATAAGTCTGATATTGAAGAGGTGAAACTTGTGCAGTTTGAGTCGATGTTTGATAGAGCGCTAGGCAGGGCCGTAAATCCTAAGGCGCATTGAAGAAGGACTGAAACCTCCAGTGACCGGGCGCCATCGCAGCAGTTACCGAAGAGTTGCCTGTCGCTTGCTTGTCTGTTGAATTCTGCCATTAATAAAACCACGTTCGTTGAACACGGTGTTGTGAAGCCCTCTGACAGACGACGGAGGCCGAATCGACGTGGCCGTCCAGGGAAGAAGAGAACGTCCCTGCCTTCAACCGTCACATTGACCCCCTAGAAGTGGGTGAAGATTGCTACCCTGCCACACCTGGTCAAGTCAATCTACACAAAGTCAATCCTGCTACAATTGGTCCCACAAGTGGGGTTAGTTGTCGAGTGGGAATCACACAGCCGTTCCCGTCAGTTACAGTTGGCACCCTGAAGTGGGGTTGACCGGAAAAAATTCTGTGACAATTCAAATCCTGCAGGGGGGAGTTTGATGAAGACGGCCGGAAACAGTTACAATAATAATTATAATAATAATATAATAATAATAATAATAATAATTATAATTATAATAATAATAATAATAATAATAATAATAATAATAATAATAATAATAATAATAATAACAACAATGACAATTTGTATGCCGTCGTAACACAGCCAAGGGCGCCTATCAGTAGGGTAGGCCTCAGAAAACAGATAGCTCTTAAGTCTAGACTCCTACAAATCTAGATTTAAGAGCAATCTGTTTTCTAAGGCTGTTAGCTGACTGTAAGACGCTGTGTTACGGCGCCATATAAATTGTCATTATTATTATCATTATCATTATTATTATCATTATTATTATTATTATTATTATTATTATTATTATTATTATTATTATTATTATTATTATTATTATTATTATTATTATTATTATTATTATTATTATAGGCAAATTTATTTCTTCATAAAGCGGTCAAACTTAAAGGTCAATTATTATTATTATTATTATTTATTATTATTATTATTATTATTATTATTATTATTATTATTATTATTATTATTAGTATTATTAGTATTATTAGTATTATTGTTACTATTATTATTATTTTTTTATTATTATTATTATTATTATTTTTATATTATTATTATTATGAGCGGAAGAGGCCGCGAAAGGGGAGGAACGTCGAGGAAGGGAGGACAAATTGAAGAACAAGCAGGATAATGGGATATTGTAGAGAGCAGATTGGAGCAAAGAATTAGACCTAGATTTAAGAGGATGCCGAAAACGGAGAAAAGACTTCTTTTTGAGTGGGCCTACTGGGAAAGGATATTCCAGGACAGGGTTGGGTCATTCCACATGGTCCATACGCAGATTACGTGGGAATACTGTCATATTCCTATTATGTGAATGAGTATATATGACCAAATTCCTCTTCGAAACTTTTAAAACTTTTTACATCATCCATAATATTTCTGTTTTAAATATTTTATAATATTTCTTCTTGAAAAATCTCTTCTTATTTTTCTCGAGTAAATTAGTCTTGTATACTATAACTAAACACATATGGGCTTTGGAAGCAAGATTTTGTTTAAATATCTGTGGCGGATTAATGATAATTTTCAGAATCACCTCCAAACATCACTGGCTTTGGAAAACTTTTGTGTCATTAGAACTTCTGGTGCCATGTAGGCATATGTTCCTCTGAGTGACGCCGTCGCTGTGCCAACGTGCTTTTGGACACTATCGAAGTCTGTAATCTTCAGTGTTGTCTCCACATGAGCATTCAACGTTTGAAAAGGCTCCATCAGCACAACTGCACAAAAGAGAAAAATATATAAGAATATCATGACCTCGCGATATGGCTAATTATTGACGACCAGCTTTCGTTCATTAGAAACTTTCCAAAGACACATTTCCACTGTTGCTCTTACTTATGACTATCTCTTATATTAAATTATTCAGATGTTTATTCTGAATATTGTTTTACACTTTAGTGTTTCAGAAGCCAATGGTTAGAGTCTATACAACATTCTGTGCGATTTATCTTGTGATTTCTGGTAGTATTGTAAGAATCCAGTATTTTTGGTAACCTGTTGGCAGAAGGGTTTCTAAAAACCAGGCCTTGTCCTAGTTCTAATAGATATTGAACTCACCAATGAATCTGTAGGGAAGAAGGTTACGCAGGGCTTTCTGGGATTCCTACGTAGGGCTTCTGTGCTCAGATTTTGGTGACGTACTTTCCTTCTTCTTGGTGTAGATGCTGATGGCGGGTGACATTTTTGGTTTCTTGTAACTTAGATATAGGCATTTGCGTTTGATGTGATACGAAGTATATGCCAGTTTGTGGATCTTGTCCGCAAGACTGAGGTGGTATCGTCGACAATTGCTATAGCGCCCAGATTAGGCTGTTTGAGTGAGTAGAGCTGAGCTTCCCTCCCGCCTGTTTTTAGAATTACAAATGGCCGCCCTTAACCCTAGGGCTACCAAGCTTTTTTTTGTAACACTGGCTACCAAAAGGGGGGGGTGGTTACCACCCCCCCTGGATTTCGTGTTTGGCTTTACATATCATAACTTGTAATATAGCAATGGATTCAGCATTCATTTCTGCACAGAATGGTATGTTTAGTTGTGCATTATGTGAATGCACCTCGAAATTACATCACTTTTAACAACGGAACCCATTAATTAGCAATATTGTATATTATTGCGTACATTTTGTACTTTTTGGATAAACAAATATAAGATTATGTGTGTTTTGAAACTAATCTATGTATAAAAGATACACAAAATCATCCCTACACATGTTTATATAGTATAAATGTACATCCATACATATATATCGGTTTACGTTGTAATGCTGTATTCAGCCATTTTCACACAGATTACGCGTATTATTATTTATTTTGATCACTTCCGGTTTTCAAAAGACAAACATTATAAGTTTGCAAATGAAGCCCTTCATTCCCTCTAAAGAATGGTATCTTTGTTTCTCTTCCAGGAAGACAAATGAATACGCTACAGACAAAAAACTAAGAGTGAGTGCTTCCATTCAGCCATTTTTCACGCATATTACGCGTATTATTATTTACTTTGAGCACTTCCGGTTGTCTCAGGTCAACTCTGTGACCATAGAAATGTAGCCCCACATTCCCTCTATAGAATGGTATAATATGTGTCTCTTAATATTAAATGACGGATAAGATATAGTCGGAAATCTAGGGGGGTGGTATCCACCCCCCTGGTACCTCGGGTATATTGGGTATAACTTTTGAACGGTGTAAGATATCATCTCACATTTTACCTCAAAACGTGTGTAAATGAACCCCCTACAGCTACCTAAAAGGTCACATTTTTATTCCATACGGAAAAAGTTTGAGATGAAAAAAACCTAGGGGGGTGGCAACCACCCCCCCCCTTGGTAGCCCGAGGGTTAAGTGAGCACCCCATGAGCACAATAACTTTTCTAAATCCCTTTTATGGTTGAATGGAGTGAAACGGGGTTTTATTGATGTTGCTATTGGCCGCTAGGGTTGCCACCTCTCCCGGATTGGGCGGGAGTCTCCCGTATTTCGATATGATCTCCTATGCGTTAAACACCACCACAATTGCAAATGTTAAAAAGATTCCTTGAATCTCCCGGATTCGTATCCTTAGGAGGTGGCAATCCTATTGGCCGCAGCCAGTCAATTTAAGTTAATTCTGATTTGGGTTTACTTGATTGAAATTAATTACACCTGTATAGATCGATACTGCAAATCGCAGACTTTCTAAATTGATGTACACTGCTGTTGATTTAATCTGTCTTTAAATAAAACCTTAGTTACTGGCTAGTCCGACTATAGTTATGACTGATTACTTTTCCGAGGAGGAGGAGGGGCACGGAGATATGAGGAATAGTAGGGAGGCCCGATTAGTCCATGAAAATGAGCTGCTACGAGCAGAGCTCCTGCAGCTTCAGTCTGGCAAATAGGGCATGCAATATGGTAGAGGTCCTGGTCACCCCGGATCTTTCAGGGATCTTGGGACCCCAATTCGGAAGAACCCTGATTCGCTGCAGGAGCGGGTTGACTTCCACCCGAAGTCCGCAGGCACATGTCCTGTCACCTTACACTCAGGCGCATCCCTGGTACAGTTGAGGAGTAGTGGTGAAGACCTGGATAACTCCGTGGGTGACCTTGGTGCAGGCCCTGTCACTGGGGAGGGCACTATCTTAATACATAGACCAGATCCCAGTGTAGAGTTAGCAAACCTTGTTCCTGCAGCTTCAGTAGATGAATTAAATGGCGCCTATGCTATGTTGTCCCTACAGGTAGTACAGGGGCAAAGACCTCCTGAAATAGTGCTAGAAGAATCAAAAGGGGTACCCAACAGTATGGTAGTAGTGTTGATTTTCCAACACTTAATTGAACTCTGCAAAGGATTCTGTAGCAAAATCATCAGCGTCACTATCATCATCATCAGTTAATGAAGAGGTTATACATAAGTTTACATATCTTGAAGAGGTTGTATATAAATTTCATTAAGTAAAGAAAACGTCTGCATGTAATAATTCACTACAATAAAAAGGTTTCAGGCAGGGAAGAGCCAGTGGGCAATGTCGCCATTTGATTTCTGGATCATGCAATAGACTCCAAAACCAGATTTAGCAATGGATGCCTCCTAAAAAGTGTAGCGCAATATAATTTACTGCTGGTGAAGTGCTTATAAAACTAGGACAAGCAAAATTACTGTTTATAGGCAGCTACCAGATGAACAATATTTCCAAGTTATCTAGCAACGTCAGCAAATTCTTTTACGAAAAAAAATATTCGGAATTTCTTCAGAATTTTGTCTTTCTTCGTCTGTTTAACAATTTCAGGAGTGAAATCTCTTAGTTTGCTACATACACGAGTTTCAATTGTTTTATTTCTTAATCGCTGTCACAAGGCTGTTTCACACTCGGGCCAGCAACCCATCACCAACCTTTTCCATAGTTGGTAACCTGATGAATTTGACAGAAATTGAAGTTCACAAAAACTTGTGAAAAGTGCATAAATAAACAAATCTGTAGAATTAATTCAAAAGTGTAAGAAAATGTGAAAGTCCAATTTCATTTATGAAAAGTAAGAATAAACAGAAATTAAAAATCCTGATTGAATTCTCAGAAGTTGCGATGAATTAATAGAAGTTCTACTAGTTGTTGACCTAAGTGAACCTTCAACATTTTAAATCTCTCACAAACCTTCTCAGCTTCTGGATGCAACATTGAAGTGCAGCAGATACGGCATGTAAGTCCCGTATAAAAGTTCGGAAATGATGGCCAAAATTAAATTTTAGGCCTGCAGAAAAATTGTCTTTTAAAGTAATATCGGACACTGAATCTATTGCCAGATGATAGGGAAAGTACATTAATCAGTTAACCACTCATCACTTATACATTTCCGGGTCTCATATGATACAGATACCTAAACTCTTATTACCAATTATTTTTATTACATTTTTCTGCATCACAACTTGTTTCATGAGGAATATAATTTTGACATTTTAGTTAGCTGTAAAAGGTCCATTTGCGCACATTTTGAGGTAAACATCGTGGTGGTATCCCACGCCATTAAAAAGTTATACCCGATATATAGCCGAGTTACCAGAGTGGGTGGATACCACCCCCTAAGTTTGTCGACTATAGCGTATTCATTATTCATCCTGGAAGATAAACAAATACGATAAATAATAATACGCATTATCTGTGTGAAAATGGCTGAATGCAACATCACAACGTAAACCGATATTTCTACGTAAACGTTTGTCAACAGCTACAGATTTAGAACATATTATATTAGCTCAAACAGATACTGAAGATGAAGTGAGAAGCCAGTTTGCAGGAAGCATTCGAACAAAACTGAAGTGAGCAATAACGTAAAGTCTTGTTTCATGTTGATATATATATATATATATATATATATATATATATATATATATATATATATATATATATATATAGCTGCATGCCTTTAGATTTCGCTGCAACTAAAACAGACTATGGACAACTTTGTAGGCTATTGTTGCAAATGAAGCCTCATTATATTTAATATGTTCTTGGATACATAGGCCTAGATCAGTTTCAAAACACACACAATCTTATAGCCTATTTGTTTATCCAACAAGTACAAGATGTACGCAATAATATAAAATATCGCTAATTATGGATAGGTTCTGTTGTAAAACAAATTAATGTTATTTCGAGGTGCATTCACATAATTTACAACTATAATATACCATTTTTGTCAGAAATGAATGCTGAATCAATTTCTGTAGGCCTATAACAAGATATGATATTTAGCCCTTTAGAGGTGAGGTGGGGTATGACACACACCATAGCTATTCTACGTTGCGTTTTCTACGGAAAAAGGTCGAATCAGCTTGGATTATTTTCGTCTTCCTTAGTGAATGTAAAATACGGACTCTTTGGGACAATTTAAGGTACTTTTGAAAGCACATTTCTTTTATTTTGTTGCTTATTTAAGTGAAATTATAATTTTTCGTATACATGTCAATCAATTTCGTTTATTATGTCGATTTTTATTAATTAAAAAAGTCACGGCCCAGAAAAATAATTGTCGATAATAGAAGATACTGTAGATTTAAGATATAAGATACATAATTCTGAATTGATGCAAAATTATTACGTGTATTATGTCCTGTGTTCGCAAAACTTTACATGTTTCAATGGCTACGAAGATGCCATTGCAGAGGGCCGCTTCGATTATAAGCGCTACCGCCCTGGCCATTTCATTTATGATTTAAAAGAGTTATTATTTGTTCCCGATAATCACCATTTTATTCATTCATTAATTCGTTCATTCATTCCAAAGATTTATATAGCGCCCCTTCAAGGTTACTACTCAGGAGCGCTCCCGACCCAACCCCGGCTGAAAAGGATGGTTTTAAGGCTAGAGTAAAACGCATCTAAATGAACTCTATGAATAAGGCGCAATGTTAATGGGAGCCCATTCCAAACCATGGGCCAGCAACAGAGAAGGCCCGATGCTGTCTAAGAGCAGTTCGCGCACGGGGAAGAAGTTCACCATGTGTGGAGGAGCGGAGAGCTCTACGTCCCTGCACATCCAAAGTAGAGCGACAGAGCTCTTGTAAATACACAGGAGCGGAACCTAAGAGGCACCGCCAGACCAAAGCAGAAAGCCGGTACACAATGCGCTGCGGGATAGGAAGCCAGTGCAGGACATCCCTCATAAAAGCGGTGACATGGCCGAACTTTGGGTTATGGCCGATGAGGCGCGCGGCCGTGCGCAAGACCCGCTCCAAACACCCCAACCGTACAGCCAGGAGGCCAGCGTAGAGTGCACAGCAAAGATCAAGACGCGTGACGACAAACGAATGGGTAAGAGTAGAGGCAGCGTTAATGGTGAGAGAGCGCGAGACGACTCTGAGCTGGCGCAACTGATAATAGCAGTCGCGACAGAGCTGGTGTATGTGCCGTGCGAAGGTAAGCTCTTGATCTAATGTGACGCCAAGATCGCGAACAGTGGTAGAGAAAGCGAACTGCGGGAACTCAGTAGCAAGTGCTGCTAGATCGATCTTAGCAAGGTATTTTAGCTGGTAATTGGTTACAAAACTAGTTTAGCTCACAATTAACGTTATGTAGTTGATATTGCAACTTGCAAGTAAAAAATATGTTTTGGGGTTTGTCATAACCCACCTCACCTCAAACGTTCCAATGCTTCACCTCATTTACAAAGGGTTAAAACCAAACACGAAATCAGGAGGGTGGTGGTAACCACCCCTTGGTAGCCGGTGTCGCAAAAAACCTTGGTAGCCGAGGGTTAACTCTACAATGTACTAATGAAATGATCAGTTTTGATCACCATTCAATGCAATGACTGTGCAGAAAATGTAACACAAACTTGACTTTACCTATAATGTAAAATACTTTATTGCAGTTCTTAGTTTGAAATAAGTAGGCATACACTCACTGTTGCTGGAGTTTAAGTCTCTGTGAACGTTGCCACTGTCATGCAGATACAGCATACCTTCAGCAATCTGTCTAGACCAATTTGAAACATCTATTTGGTGACGTACTTTGACATCAGATTTATCTAAGAGATGTCTTAATGAACCACCACTTGCATATTCCATTACTATGTAAACTGCCTTTGGTTCCAAACTTACATAGTTGATTGCTATCAAGTGTTCGTGCTTTAGTGAAGTCCAGATAATTGCTTTACGCTCCACTTTAATTTTGAAATCATTAGGTCTCTCTTGACCAATTAAGATTTTCTTGACAGCAAACTGTTTACTGTTCCATGTGAAAGGTCCATAAATTTCACCAAAAGATCCTTTGTCTATGAATTTACTGATATGTGTCAAGCTATCGAGGTCAACTTTCTTAAAGTCCACATCACTTGCACTACCAGTAGCCATTTCTGGTATATGACACCTATGTCAAAGAAAAGAAAATCCAAAGTAGTACAGTAAATATCTTTTAGCCACCCTGTGAGTAATGGTAAAACACATCTCAAACCACATTAATAATAACAACAACGACAAAAACAATACTACTACTACTATCCCTACAACTACCACGGTACTACTACTACTACTACTACTACTACTACTACTACTACTACTACTACTACTACTACTACTACTACTACTACTACTACTACTACTACTACTACTACTACTACTACTACTACTACTACTACTACTACTACTACTACTACTACTACTACTACTACTACTACTAATAATAATAATAATATTAATAATAATAATAATAATAATAATAATAATAATAATAATAATAATAATAATAATAATAATAATAATAATAATAATAATAATAATAATAATAATAATAATAATAACAATAATAATAACAACAACAAAAATAATAACATTGGGATTCGGCCGACAAGCGAGGCACAGCAACATCAATGACCTTCTCCATCGTAGCCTCAACAGAGCCGGCATCCCGGCAGTCAAAGAGCTGTCCCGCCTGACCAGATCGGACGGAAAAAAACCGGACGGGCAGACCCTAATACCGTGGTGGACGGACGTTACTGTGGGACGCGACGGTAGTGGACACGGTGGCCGCTTCATACATTTCTGAGACAGGGGCCGCGGCTTGTGGGGCGGCAGAGATGGCCGCCGCAAGGAGGCACGTCAGATACTCGGAGCTGGAAAAGAGATACACCTTCGTACCTGTCGCCATAGAAACCTTCGGTCCCTTCAACAGAGAAGGCCTCGCCTTCTTATCGGAGACCGAACGCCGACTGTCGAAAACTACCGGTGACACTCGCGAAACCAGCTTCCTCTTCCAAGGGCTATCGGTCGTGATCCAACGCTTCAACGCGGTGGCTTTCCAGGGCACCATGTCAAGGCTGCCGGGAGCCGACGAGCGGCGAACTCTGGACAGATCCAATAGAAGATGTCGATAATAGAGCTACTTTTAGCCAACATCCAAAATAATAATAATAATAATAATAATAATAATAATAATAATAATAATAATAATAATAATAATAATAATAATAATAATAATAATAGTAATAGTAATAGTAATAATAATAATAATAATAATAATAATAATAATAATAATAATAATAATAATAATAATAATAATAATAATAACAATAGTAATATTAATACTAATAATAATAATAATAATAATAATAATAATAATAATAATAATAATAATAATAATAATAATAATAATAATAATAATAATAATAATAATAATTTGAATCAATGGCTTCAGTCCACACCCTCATCGGTATGGGAGGACTGGAAATACGTAGGGTGTCATCGCAGGCACTTCCCGCCTTTTTGGCATCGGCCGCGGGCACCCTCGTCCTCCAGTCAAACATCCTCAGAGAACTCGGCAACCATCCGGATCTACACGTGGAAGGTTTATCAGCGCAGTGGCAGGCAGATCTGGGGATCAACATCACAGAAGACTTCCATACCCACATACAATCCAAGTGCAACAAACCGATGTTACAACGAACATTCTCTGAGCTATTCCATCCGCTTACAGAGAAACACGACCAGGCCCGTTGGAGAGCCGTCACGGCTGAACACGCAGGCGATTGACTCTACTCTCTGCCGATCACTTCCTGTGGCCTGAAACTGAGTGATGAGGCACTTAGAGTGCCGGTGGGTCTACGCTTGGGCGCCAACATTGGTGAACCACACACCTGCGCTTGTGGCGCAATGGTCACCGCCAGAGGAGAGCATGGCTTTTCTTGCTCATCTTGCTTTGGTCGAATGGCCCGCCCTCAATCAGGGGGCGTCCATCCCCTTACGCCTATGAAGCATTTCCCCTCTTGTCATGAGATTTTCCCCCACGACGACGGCCCCAGACGATAGGTGGACTGCCGACATAAGAAAATCTCGATTATCGAAATTTGAAACACAGTTTTACTGTTAGATTCCGTAACTTTTAGTTCACTAATCAAGCAACATTATGCATTATAAAATATGAAGGCTAGTACAGAGGCAGAGGCATATTGACATATATAGCGGCCAGACAGTACTAACATAAGCACTAAAATTACAAGAGGTGCTGCTTCAGAGCAGCAGATTGCGTAGCCAAGCGATCAACAATTTCTTCAAGTTTTAGTGATAGAGTAGCGTCTCATTCACAGGCTAAAACTGTCAAAGGTGCAAACCATCATCAGCCATGGTTGAGCTCAGTCGATTTTACACAATGCGGATGCGACTTATTACTCGCTCAGCTGAGCAGTTGGTCACCGCAACGGAGACCAGAATTTTATACAAGCTGCTGAGCTTGGAATAACCTGAAAGTTGCCATATCATATCTGTTTTCAATTCACTCTCCTCTCGAGTCATCATCGTCACTGCCTGTACCTGCATCATCTGGGTGAATCAGTTCCAGTTAGGTCGCAGAAGTTACACAGGTTAGACATGACATTGTACTGTCTGTCGGTACGTTATTCTCTGTTATCAACTGCTTTGGCGTAAAGTGATCCAGTTCTTCCAAAATACATGTCATCATGGGAACAGTCCAGTTTTTGACAAGCAGCCATGTTGTACTGTAAACACCAAAACGATAGTGATCTGTGCTACTGAGCCCCACATTTAAGCCAACTGTTCTTTTCTCAGTTTCTCTCATGTTGCCTGGGTGATCGTCTTGCTCGATGAACCGGAAAGTTTTCATCAACATCGTGGACCGTTGCAATAGTTGTGCTTCTGCAACTAGAGACTACCATGAATGTTCATCTCTGATCAGTTTCAGTTTCTGACTGCACTGACGTATCAGCTGAGCCGCATCTAGTCAAAACCAAATCGATTAAAAAAATTTATTTCCCCTCTGAAAAGGCTATAAAGATTTCTGCTTCATGCCCCCATAGGATGGACGCCCCGCCCTCAATGACTTGATATGCCGTGCTCTAAATAAAGCAGGATTTCCAGCGGTCAAGGAACCACAGGGCATACTCAGATCGGACGGCAATGGACCGGATGGCATCACTCTAATCCCGTGGAGAGCCGGCAGAAGCCTTGTGTGGGATGCTACGGTGGTGGACACGTTTGCGCCATCTTGCCTCTCCGTATCCGCCACCCGGGCTGGAGCAGCGGCGGGTTTGGCTGAAGACAGAAAAACCAGAAATATAACGCGCTGCTGAGCACACACTTTTTCATCCCACTGGCCATGGAAACGATGGGGCCGATTAACAGCAAAGGCCTCAATTTCATCTCAGACTTGGACCGCTATCTCACACAGCGAACCCCGTGAGGCCAGCTTCTTGTTTCAACGCCTCGCAGTGACGATACAGCGCTTCAAAGCCGTAGCTTTGTTAAGCCCTTAAGCGACATGGATGAGTACTGAGTAGCCGTTCCAGATGCTTCACCTTATATAATATCTATAGACGCTGGGGGAATGAAGTACCTCAGGGCAAAAAATTAATAATAATAATAATAATTTTTATACATATTCGTTTTATTAAGAAAAACAACCTAACAAGAACGTAGAAGTGCTACAATTCGAGATGAGAATTGAAAGAAAAAATTCTAAAATATTAAACGTTGTCACTATAATAGTGAGGTGTGAGAGTTCAAGATGGTATTCAATTAGCCAGTTATAGATTTTGTCTGGATAATATCGAAAGTGGAGATTTTGCTGGTAAGGGAAGAGTGTTTAACAGAGACAAATGCTTTGGAGAAGTCAAGAGATATTATTGAGACATAGTTGTTTGCTTTTAAGAGGAGTTGTGCGTGGTGAAGGATAAATGTAATATCTGCGAAAGTGGACCCAGTAGGTCTGAAAGCAAATTGATCGGTAAGTAAAAATTCCAGGAAAGGCTTAATAAGGGTAGAGTATATGTATCTATAGACTGTTTTTACACTATTCTAGAAAGAATATGGAGGATGGGAAATTAGCCGGAAGTCAGCATTTTGAGAGGGGAAGTTTTTTTAACCTTTGGCCGAATGATGGCAGTTTTCCATTGGGGGGATGAAATGGGAAAGAAAGGAGAGATTAATGAAGTGGGAGAGAGGTAAGGATAAAAGGGGCGGTAATTCTAAGGAACCAAGCAGCTAGGTTGTCAATTCCATTTGCAGTTGCATGTAGGTGGTCGAGTAGATAGAGAAGAGTTGATTTTCTTCTATGAAAGGGTGGGTAGGAGGCCTACTAGGAGGACCAGAGAGACGAAATTGGGGAGCAGTTTTGGTGAGTGGAAATTGAGCAGTAATGTAAGGTTAGGTCAGTGGCTGTGATGAGTGTTGAATAATTGCTTTCAGGGTCTTTGTTAGTAAGAAATTTTTGTTTATCCCAAATAGGTTCAATTTCTTTACAATATTCTTGAAGTCAGAGGAGATTTCTTTAGAGATAACACGATTACTATTGAGGAATAGCGAGGAGGCTTTATGGATTTTATTTGGTCGCATTAGATGGTTCAAAACGCAACATCTGTTTGATCGCTGGCGTAATGCACGGTGGGTCACTGGAGCTGATAGTAAGAGTTCTTGTCGGATAGAATTGGTCCAAGCGATTGAGTGATTCGGAGTACAATTGTGCCCATACTTCTTTGGGGCTGTCGAGACTGAGGAGATGCTGCTCTTGATGATTGATGAACAGATTTTCATCGGAGGTTCGTTTTCTGAATGTTTCTTGATTTTTTACTTATTCAGGTATATGACGTTTGACGATGTGGATGAGGCTATGATGGTTTTGTGATCGATTTTGATCACGGAGCTGACGATTCTGATGTTGTTGTAGATTGACAGTGAGGTGAGTAGACGATCAAGAAGGTTAGCTCTTGTTGGCTGCTTAACTAGTGAAGTGAGACAGGTGAATTCGGTAAGTTAATTGATTTCCAGTGTATTGAGATTTCTAGCAGGAACTATAAGAGTCAGGGCCGCATTAGGGCTAGGGCGGGCCCGGCTGCTGTGACTACCCTCCAAGGTCCCCCCTCTGACAACCAAGGATCCACCACGCACATATGTATGACATGCCTACTAGTGAGTATTAACCGCCTAAAGGTGCTTTTCTTGTGGTGTATTTGTTTGTAAAAAGTGTCACAATAACGGTATCCGGACGATTGGTCATAGGACGATTGGTCATAGAGCCTATTGGTCATAGGACGATTGGTCATAGGGCCTACCGTAATCGTAATCAAGCATTTATATAGCGCCACTCAAAACAGAGGCGCTCCCGACCCGAGCCAGTCTATTTACTGGTAAAGAGAGGTTTTCAGGCGCTTGCGGAACTGGTCAAAAGAAATAGAAAAAGGTCAGTCCTGAGGGACTGAGGTAACTGGTTCCAGCTATTGGGACCAACAATAGCGAAACTCCTAGACTGGGCCGTAGAAGTACGCACCCGCGGGAACAACCAAGTAACCACGGGCCGAGGACCGAAGGGAGGAACGACTGTGCAGAGAAGATACTGGGGTACAAAAGGCCCTAAGATAGTGAGGAGCAGACCCAGCAAGACAGCTTCGCATGAGGGAACAGACCTTGAATTGGATGCGCTGGCGGATGGGGAGCCAGTGAAGGGAGTCACGGATAAAATAGGAGATATGGTCAAACTTTGCAATGCCCCCTATGAGGCGGGCGGCAGCGTTTAGAATGGACTGAAGTTTAGATGTATTTGTAGAGGAGAGACCAATGTACACCGCATTCCCATAATCAATCCTGGAACAGATCAATGCATGGACCAAAGTCGTGATAGTGTGCAGTGGTAGTGATTGGCGGATGGCACGGAGTTGGCGTAGGTAGTAGAAGCAGGAACGAGAGACACTATTGACGTGATCAGACAGAGAGAGGACAGGATCAAGAATGAATCCAAGATCACGGACAGAGGAAGAGAAGTGCATATTTGGAAACCGAAGACGAAGGGAGTCAGCATCAACCTTGGCAAGCTGGGCACGACCACCGAGCCATATGTACTGAGTCTTGTCTTGGTTAAGACGGAGGCGATTTGAGGATAACCATCGGTCAAGAGCAGCTGAAGCCTCTAGAATACGCTCGACCATAACAGCAGCTGTGTCTGCAGGTCCATGAAGGTAAGCCTGCGTGTCATCAGCATATTGGTGGGATAGGACACCCAGTGGACCAAGGACCCCAGCCAGATCCGAAGTATATAGGACAAACAGAAGAGGAGCAAGAACCGAGCCCTGAGGTAACCCGTAAGAGAGGGGGACCCAAGCAGAGCGGGTGGGACCAAAAACTACCGAGACGGAGCGATCAGAAAGAAATGAGCGGAACCAGAGAAGAGCAGAATCAGTAATCCCAAATGAGTTAGAGAGCCGGTCAAGAAGGATGGTGTGATCAACAGTGTCGAAAGCGGCACTAATGTCATAGAGGGAAAGTAGAGTGACATGGCCACGATCAACGGCATGAAATACATCAGCCAGAAGACTCACCATAAGAGATTCTGTCGAGTGAAATTTCCTAAATCCAGACTGAAGAGGAGGCATTAGAGAGTGTAGGTCAAGGTAGTGAACCAGTTGTACAGACACACATTTCTCAAGAAGCTTCGAGAGGAAAGACAAGTTTGAGATAGGGCGGTAATTTGAAGGGGAGCCAGGGTCAAGACCTTGTCGCTTGATGGAAGGGAAAACCACAGCCCTTTTATGCAATGCAGGTACCGGTCATAGGTCACATGGGTCATAGGGCCTGTCGGTCATAGGTCCTATCGGCGATGGGACTATCGAAGGCTATCGAAGGCTAAAACAGAGAAGTTTTAAATACATGAACAACCATTTACTGGATCATTTACTGTGAAAAACGTAATACGAAATACGAACAATACGTAAAAGTCTGGAATTATCCTAATAAGTTTCTTGATTGTCACTGATTGTATTTGTCTAAAAACGATCAGTGTTCCCAATTGATGCCTTTTATACTTGAGTAACATACGGGTCAAACGTTTGTTATTTCGACCGAACGTTAAGTTCTTCGCAATGAGTACTGTTGATGCCTCTAAGTAATTATCCTAATAAGTTTCTTGGTTGGCACTGATTGTATTTGTTTAAAAACGATGAATGTCAATAATTGCTGCTTATTTTGCGTTCGGTGTATTAAGCTTAAAACTAAGAATGTCCAGTTGTCCATAGCTAACCACTACATCCAAGTATATCGGTTTTTAGCGGCATATGACCAATAGTCTTATGACCAATAGGCCCTATGACCAGTCGTCCATATGACCAATCGTCCTATGACCAATCGTCCTATGACCAATCGTCCTGTGACCAATCGTCCTAGAACCACAATAACACCTAGTACAGTGAATCAGTGACAGTGGGAACGAACAACAAGAAATATGTAAATCATTAATCAATGATAATCATTCATATAAATGACACTGGTCAACAGAATAGTATTTTTTGTTTGCTACTCAGAACTTTTGAACTGTTCTTAGCTAAATTTGGGGCGCTGACTTCAAATATGAAATCGAAATTTGGCTAGCATGTCAGGTTTTTTAGGTACGCATAAGTGAGGTTCTACACAATTGCGAACTCTCAACTCATACTATCAGCGATAGCAAAGTACTAAAAATGTATCACACATTGTTTTTGCGCTTGTTCTTAGCTAAATTTTGGATGCTGATTTCAAATATGAAATCGAAATTTGGCTAGCACGTCTGATTTTTTAGGTAACCATCGGTGAGGTTCTACAAAATTGCTAATTCTCATCTCATACTGTCAGGCAATAGGAAAGAATATTAAAAATGTATGAGGCATTTGATTTTGTGCTTGTTCTTAGCTAAATTTTGGACGCTGATTTCAAATATGAAATCGAAGTTTGGCTAGCTCGTCTAGTTTTTCAGGTAGGTTTCAGTGAAGTTCTACACAATTGTTAATTATCAGCTCATTCTGTAAGCGAAAGTAAAGTATTACAATTGTATCAGGCATTTGCTTTAGCGCTTATTCTTAGCTAAATATTGGACGCTGATTTCATATATGAAATTGAAATTTGGCTAGCACGTCAGATTTTTTAGGTATGCATCAGTGAGGTTCTACAAAATTGCGAATTAATGCGAGACATTTGCCGTATGAAATATCTCGCCCTAAATGATGTTAATGCCTTTGCTGTCAAAACAGGCAAGAAAGAACATACAACAAACATGCTGATGAACAATTACATCTTTCTCAACTCACACTATAAGTGAAAGCAGTGTTCAAAACTGATTAGGGCCTTTGCTTTTGCGTTTGTAAGGCGCATCTGTCTCTCGTTGCCAGAATCAACAATAGTCTTCATCATGCTATGATTCAACTTCCTCTGATATCCGCTGTCCATCATCTTTATATCCTGAAAGAACCTTTCGCCATGCTCATCGCTAACATCGCCCAGATTGGGTGGAAAGTGTAGAAATGCCACATCAGTGACATCCTAGCACCCAACAACTCATATGCCCTCAGAATGTTCACTACAAGCTCAGCATAATTCACTGCTCCTTCAATACCTAGACCAAACAATTGATTCCCATGTTCTTATCCTAGCTCATGCGTGAGACCATAAACATCAGCACATAAACAAATGCCATCTTCCACTTGGCAAAAGGAAGCCAGATTGGTATGAATATTACGAAAAACACACATTTTGTGTGTCTTTTTGTAGCATATTCCATTGCTTGAGTCTTGCAGACTTGCACCTATAACACTTCTGCTTTCCACTTTGATAATAACAAGTCTCTCGCGAGTCAAATTGGTGAGGCTCTTCTTCAACCATTTGAGGTTTATATGACTCACCCATATCAGCTGCAGAACCTAATTATAACTTAAAAACTGGACATGATAGACAAAAACGTTTCCGGATTTGGATTCAGCATGCCGAATTTATTAAGGTATAGGCCTATACAGCTGAAAGAATCCTAGAAACCTTATAACTTAAAAACTGGACGTGATAGACAAAAACGGTTTCCGGATTTGGAATCAGGATGGCCAATTTAGTTAGGAACAGGTGTTAGAATCCCAGTAGTAAAATGCTTGTTGCCCAGTGTGATAAATCAAAACTTAATATTCGCATGCTTAATGTCTTCAGAATCAGAGATTTACTCAAATCTCAAACATTGTACGATATTAACGTTACATTACTATCTGTACACAAAATTATTAGTGTGAGGAAAATAGCTATAAGTCATTGAATTAATTATTACTTCGTATTTATTTATTTATGTTGCAGCATTTTCGCTAGATATAGCAATAACAAGCACATTAACAAAGAGATTTCTTCATCCGAAAATGCGGGCCTCTCAAAACTGCGGGCCCGTTTGCCGCAGCACTTTAGCCTTAATCCTTAATGCGGGCCTGATAAGAGTATTGTTGCCTTTCAGGAGCAGTTCTTCGATATTGCTGTGGAGTCGAATGAGGAGAGAGGACGTTTGATATTTCGGAACTGGTGAGTGGTATAGGTGAAGCGAAGGAGAAGGGCGAACCAGGCGAAGCGAAGAAGGGGAGGCGAACCGGGCGTAAGGAACCAGGCGCAGCGAACCATTCGAGGCAGACGGAGCGAATCAAAGCAAAGGAGGAGAGGAGGTTAAGCAGGCGTAGCGGGGAAGCGAACCAGGCGAAGTAGAGCGAACCGGATGCGAAGCAAGCCAGGCAAAGGAAGAGGAGAGACTAACCGGGGGAAACAAAGCGCAGCGGTACAACAAAGCAACACTTACTGAAAACGAAGAGGTGGCCTAATGGTATGATGTGGCCGGTCGCTTCTACGGCCTTCGGCTCCCAATTCTCCGAGTGTTCCACCACTCTTCCCGCTTCCCTTTCGTCCGGGCATATAACTGAAGCGCAGCTTATCCACATGTCCCACAAAGCGCTTTCCTTTCGTCGATTTTTGAAGCAAATAATTAACTGGCCCACACGCTCGGATTACCATAAAGGGGTCGCTGCTATTTGGGACTGCGGCCCTGAAATCGGCGAGGTATGAGGTACCACACCCGCTCGCCCCTCGAAAACACTACCGGTTTTAGTCTCAAATCGTACCGGTGCTTCCGTCGCTCAGCGGCTCTTTTAAGGGTTTCCGGTACTAGTTTCCATTCGCCTGGATAATTCCCCGGAATAGGACGCATAGGTCGGCAATATCTCTCGTGGTCCTTCCGGACATTCGAAAATATATCGAAAACCCGAAGGAGCCCTATTTTCTCAAAGACGAGTTGATTTAGCGAAAATCCTGTCGCCTCATGGCAGGACGCCCTAAAAGCGGTCATGATATATTGAAAATCCTCATGCCCGTCGTTATAATGGCTATCCACTACTTTCACTAGCGTCGAAGTAAGCGTTCGGTGAAATCGCTCTATTAAGCCATTACACCTCGGGTGCTACCACGAAGTTCCAACCTTGTCTAGTTCCAAGAGCTTACACACCTCATGGAAAAGATTTCCATCGAAGTTTCTATACCGATCAGTCAGGATCTGCATTGGCGTCCCATATCCACCGTTTCCACAAACGCTTTCGTTGCTTCCAAATTAGGTAACGGAAGTGCTTTGGTGAAGTGGTCATCATAGTCAAAATGTACACGTGTACTCGTCGAATCCGGAGGTGGGTACCGTTAATATCTAAATCCTTCCTCTCCCAAAGCTCACCAGAAGAGACTGACTTCAGTGGTACCTACAGTACCTCGAGGTTGTCCCCATCTGTACTTACCTCAGAGCGAGCACAGTCTACAGACACGCTTCACAATTTCTCAACCAGCCCATCCAGTAAGCCCACCGTAGTATTTGATGTCCGCCTGAAGCCTAAATGCCCTCCCGTCATTCCGGTGTGCGCCAACTTGCGGAAGCTTTCTCACAACATTTTCGGCAAAAGTACTTGTGTATCACGGCATAGAACATCGTTTTTTAGATATAAGGCATCCCTCAGGTGACTATATTCTTAGCTACCACGCTTTCGCATAGGATTTCCTGTAGAGAAGGCGATCGATCTTTGGGCTCAACCAAGTTCGCACCAAAGCCAGTACAGACAGAGTTTCTTATTTGAGGCGATCGATCGATCTCTTTGGTCGATCGTCTAGCAAAGGTCTGGTAGACCGGGAAATTGATCGCGCTCGATGAGTTAGACTCCAAGAGGAACCTGGAGCGAGACCATTAGTTTATTTATCTAATTTACATCACTTGTGAAAGTTCAGGCTAGGATCGATAGAACATTGCATCGACAAGCAGAGGAGTCTTATCAACGGTTAACAAGTGTTGCGTATACTGTATAACAGTTAATGGACAACCATTATAGGCCTATAATAATATGCAGCTATACGAATACGACAGGCCTACACAGAATACTCTGTACACAAGATGTCCTGAGGTCGACCACGCATCGATCGCCTACTCAATCCAGCGCAATTGATTTTCAAATCGCCTTCTATTTTCAAATGAGAAGCTCGTTGGGGCCCTCGTATCTTGTTTGAAATCCCGATGCATTTGTACTTAGTAGCTATCTGAAGGTTGCCAAAAAGATGCCCGAATATATTGAAGAGAAAATAGCTAAGTTCAACAAGACTGTAGCACACCTTTTGATTCTCAAGAATTCTGCAATACGGGTTTGAATTGTATTGCTGAGAGCTTTTCAGAAGCAATCGTAGGCTTAACCTCTTTCCTCGCCAGTAGGCCCTATGTTCAGTAGCTTTTTATTGGCTAAGATCAGAGTCAATAATAGATGATGGACGTCAGTTTCCTCTTTTGCGGTGAATGCTGCGTTTTGAACCAACTCTGCCGCAATGTCTCCTGCAAGAATAAGTGCACTGAAAAATTGGAGTATTTCGAACGAGGCATCTCGACTAGGGCTGCGGATTTTAACGATTAATTAATCGATTAATCGTTAAAAACTTTAACTGGTTAATTTCGGCTTGTATACAGTCTAAACAGTTGTTCACGCTTTATGTAACATGGACCAAATTAATCGAATTTAATCGATTAATCTCGATTAAATTTTGGAGATTAATCAGTACCAGCCCTAATATTGACATTTCCTAATAAGGACAAACGCTTTAAAATTAAATTATCTTGATATATACTGTCACCAACTCTTCTTTCTTAGTGACCTATCTCAAGCACTTTTCCCTACCGCTAATATTGTTCGCTCAACGTTTGCTAAACTGTTGTTAGAATGAAATTGACACAGTTATTTTGAATGTTTCTTTAATCAGTGATTGTAGAAACGCTAATAGTTTGCTCTTCAATACTTTCTCTGCTTATATATTTACAGCATAAGATATCAGAAGTGAAACACTAATCATTCATTTCATTCATTTCGGATATTTATATAGCGCCCCTTCAAGATTTCTACTCAGAGGCGCTCCCGACTACAGCGCGGACACTGAATCGGAGTTTCACGCCGAAGCGCATGAGCAATTGCGAGTGAAGGACTTGCCCAGGGTCCCTACGCGGCGGCTTGAGGTGGATTCAAACTCGCAACCCTCCGGCTGCAAGGCACCAAATATACCCCTTTGAGGTGGATTCGAACCCGCAACCCTCCGGTTGCAAGGCACCGAACATACCTCTACACCACCGCGCCCCACTAATCGATCCTATACAATGTCATGTAATAAAAACAAGATGGCGATTGGGTAAATCGTGCCTGTGGACAGAGCCTACAAAATTTCGTTTAAGAATGGTTACCTGTGGTAAATTATTTACTTACTCGCACAAATATCTCGAATGGTTAGAACACTTCCTCGGAATAAATTTTTTTCTCACTTTTACCGTGTAGTTCTAATCTACATGAATCTGTATTTACAAGCGAGTGCCCCATACATGTGTACGTCAATTGAGACATACCTTTGGGTAGTCTAACTACTTTGATAACACGCGTCTATTTATTTCAAATAACTCATTTCTGCTACCGTCAACACTTCTCAAACCCAGCACAATGCTTGCGCTGGTTGAGAAACGACGAATGTATACGCTGAACCAAGTTTCTAAGACACAGAAATAAAACGTAAACAAATCCGGTAAGTTTGATGAGTTACTCGACTCAATTATACGAGATGACCGGATTATCAACGTCCTTACTGCGCGACTGTTTACTAGTCAGACTCCCTCATCGAAGAACTCTTCAATGAACTCGCAAAAAGAACTAACTTCGACGGGTAAGCATATGGTCAAAGATGTATATAATAACAAAGAACTCGTGGTGAAGGTTCGAGAGCGCGAGCCCGAGTCGCTCAACAAGGCTTACAGTTTTTTCATGAAGTTCGAAGGCTGTCAAAATGCCGACCGAGGTGGTCTAGACCGTTTCAATCGCCGTCCCGCTCGAGTCAAGACAGTCAATGAAACCGAGTCTTCGTTGGACGATGTTCGCAAATTAATTCGAGACGAGTTGGAGCCGCATAAACGCTTTTTCGAGAGGTGCAGAGGATGTGGGATTCCTGGCGAACTCAACCATGAATGGACTCATCAACCGAAGCCGCAACCGCAAGAAGTGAGTTCTCAGTGGGGAATGAACGTCGGAGGAGCCAATTACGGGAACAATAAATGTCAGATGAGCTTTGGAGGAGGATGTTAGTCAATGTATCTCTATAAACGGACTTTCTTTGCCGATCATCAGTAGACCAGAACCGTCGAAATGCCATACGGTTGTCGTAGCTCGTGACGTGAAAATTCCCGCCAAGAATGAATTGGACATTGAAGCGTGTCTCATCCTGCCACGTTTGAATGTGACGTGTGGTCACTGGTCACTGGGCTACCGAACCCCAATTACTTGAGTCAGGAGTAACACCATTTATATTTACGATTACAATCACCAAAAAACTTTGCGGTTATAATTAATATATCCTAGACTTAATGTGTTATTATAATTGCCTTTGCCACTGATCCGGATACGCATCTATATAAGATAGAACAGGTGTTGCAGAGGTTGAGTAAAATGGGTTTGAAATTCAAACCCAAAAAATGTCATCTACTTCAAAGACAAGTTTTGTTCCTGGGGTAAGTTTATTGTGATTGTGGAGTGAGTACAGATCCCACGAAAGTACGAGAGGTTGTCAACTGGCCGTCATCTCGTTCAATCAATGAAGCCCGATCCTTTATAGGATTCTGTTCCTATTACAGACAATGTATTCCTAATATTGCACAGGTGGCGCGTTCTACATGTATATATGCACTGACTAAAAAGGAACTGCGCTTTGAATGGTCTGCAGATTGTAAGGAAGCTTTCAGAGAGCTTATGATTCGTCTCACCAGTGCACCAATTTTGGCTCTTCAAAGTGACTGCCACCTATATATTCTCGACACCGAAGCCTCCAAGATGCAATCGTTGCAGTGCTGACGCAAGTGCATGACAGTAACGAACTAGTGGTTTGCTACGGCAGCCGGATGTGTTCGTCATTCGAAAAAAATTATGACGTGACCAAACGAGAGATCCTGGTGGTCGTCTGCTTCTTGGAAACGTATCGAAAACTCCTGCTGGGTAGACGATTCAGAACTCCAATGGCTGAGAAAGACGCCACATCCCATCGGTCAACAGGGGCGCTGGCTTACGACTGTCGAAGAATTCTAATTCGACATTCAGGATAGAGCCGGACGTGCGCAATGTCGCGACGGCCTTGTCTCGTCGAGAATATTAGGCGAGATGACGGCATCGGGAGAGCATAAGAGGAGCTCCTTTCGGAATGGAGCTGGAAAGACATCGACGAAGAACAGAGGGCAGATCCTGACCTAAGGTGGCTCATCACTAAGAAGACTGATTCGAAGGAGATACCTGACCGAGCATCGATGCAGAGCTAGAACAGCGTGGCTGAAATTTTGGCAACACAATGACCACAGTTGGTACTTCATAATGGACTGCCAGTGCGCCAGTGAATGTGCGCCAGTGACTGAACACTGAAACAGTGGCGTGAAATGCTTCCAATTGATCGTGCTGCCGGGAAGACGAGATCGACTTCTCCAGCTAACGCACAAGGGAATGACGGTTGGTGAAATGGGCATGCGTCAGACTATGACTCAGGTGCAGAAGCGAGTCAACTGGCCAGGCTCACGGGAAGATGTGCGATCCTATCTCCGATGGTGTACTATTTGTGCTCAGTACTGGAGAAGAAAACCTCCCCGACAAGGCCGACTCCAATCACTAACGGTGGAGGCGAAACTGGAGTGTATCGGTGTAGATATAGCGGACCTCATCCGCGTTCGAACACGGGTTTCAGTTGCGTACTCACGATAGTCGATCATTTCACCCGCTCGGCAGAGGTGTATCCTATCAGGAACCAATAGGCAAGTACGGTGGCAAGGTTCCTAGTGAATCATTTCATCTCCAGATTGGAATGCCCGAGGCAGATCTTAACCGAAAAGAGCACCTGCTTTCAAGCGGCCTTGTTCCATACACGTCGCCTACAGATGGACAAGCTACGAACCACTCCGATTAGACCTAGCAATAACGGCACAGTGGAACGATTTCACCGAACCCTCACCACATGGTCGCCAAAGTGGTCTCGAACAACAAACGCGATTAGGACACGTATCTTCCCTACGTCCTCGCCGCGTGCCGAGCAAGTGAAAGCGAAAGTACCGGATTTACACACAACCCCTTGTTCTTGGGTCATGAATTGTGCATACCTGTAGATTTAGTGTCGGGATATAGTCAAGTTTATCCTGAATTTCTTTGTTCTTATAATTATATAGCAGCGCAGATGCAGCGGATGCAGAATGCCTTTGCCACAGCAAGAGAAGTTTTGCAGCGCCAAATGACAATGCGGCTTTATCGGTGCAACTTACGAGTCAAAGCCAATCTCTTCAATCCAGGGGACCGCGTATGGTATTTTATCCACGCAAGAGGCTTGGGATCAAGGACAAATAGTCGCGTTGGTCAGGGCCGGATTAACATTTTGTAGGCCTGGTTCCAAAATTGTATAGTAAGTCCGTAATATTTATATTGTTCAATCAAATTTACCAAAACGACAAGTGTTGACGAAATTTAAATTAAAGAACAGATAGTTATGAATTTAAAACTGCTTACGACGTGCTTTCACAATAGAAAAAACAGTGCTTTTTTTCTAGAAAAAAAGGTTCCGGAACTCAACAAATTCAGAACAATCATAGGGTCATATTTTATGCTAATATTTCTGTTTCATATATATATATATATATATATATATATATATATATATATATATATATATATATATATATATATATAGAGAGAGAGAGAGAGACCATAGGCCCTATCAATAAACACTGAAAGCACTTACATTAAATCAAAGTATCTAAATAATTTTATATAATTTTTTAGTAAAAATTTAAATTAAATAAATTATTTTTAATGGCTGAAAAAAGGTACCGGAACGCCGTTCCGGACCGCTCCGGCTGAAAAAAAGCACTTGAAAAACTGTCAACAATATCCTGAAAATCTATCTGTTATGCAATTTCACACTCAATGCTCATAAGTGTTAAATTTGTCAGTCTATCTCGTCCGGTTCCCGAAGAAATCTGTCCCTTCAAAGTTACTGTACAGTTTTCGCATCTGCGTCACCCTCATTCACTCCCTCATTGTTAAAGAAGGAGCCTTTGTAAATAACAAGCTGTAAATAAACATTGCAAATAGAACCGTTTTATATAGGAACTTGATCTTATCTAAGTAATGTTAGATGAATTCGCGACACAGGCCAGTGCTTAACACTTGGGAGATCAGTTATTTACCTCGTTAACTCGTAGCTTATAATATACGTAGATATATATATATATATATTCATATTTGTAACATAATATATTATTTATATTATATTACATAGTAGTTTTTATACTGATAGGCCTACTCTATTATAGATCAGTTGTTCTGGAGTGAAAGAATTGAAAAATAGAATTATACACTGTATTGAGCACACGGATTATGTAGAACTGGCTCTAACTACAGAGAACCAATATTAGTAAACGTTAATGCTACTAGGCCCTTCTAACTGCTTTTTGCCGCTTACTATAAATTGAACTGGTTTGAAACACTTACTCGTAGAAGCCACTTCTGCGATCAGAATCGTTGCTGGACTCAACTGTCGACTGCAAGGTTTTTACCTGTGCATAGAATATTTTACAGACTGTTGATAGATACAAGGTTGTAATTGGCCAAATAAAATGAGACCAATACTCTCCACTCTGCGCTAATATTCTGCCCTGTACTCGAAAGGTACTAATTATCAGAATTTACAGTTTGACGCCGGTGTCGCGTGACAGAGTCTCCCCCCTAAAAGTCTCCCCCGGAGACTCTATTTCGAAACAGATTCTCCCCCGGAGACTCTATTTCGAAACAGATTCTCCCCGGAGACTGTGTTCTGAAACAAAGTCTCCGGGGGAGAGAATATTTCATCCCCGTCGAAATAAAGTCTCGGGGAGACTTTATTTCAACGCAAGATATGATACACTATAGTTGTTAAAACGATGAAATCTGAATAAAGACGGTGAAAACTGAATAAAAACGGAGAAAACGTAGCTTTTTCTAAGAAATAAAAAACCGGAAAAACGGAGTGGGCGAAAATAAAATAATTTGACTTTCTTACATCTCGTAGGCCTACTGCATTATAAAATTAAAAACCTTGTGTACACAAATTACTTTTAATCGGCAAATAGCACAACTTTATTAGTAAACACTAAGTAACATTAATCAATAAAAATTATTTTATTTTTATTAGGTTGGTTTAATAAGAAATTGAGCAATTACAAATATTGAACTCTTTTGAAATTTAAATTATAGATATTATGTCCACATAAGCCCATACTGACATAAACTAGCACAATTAAAAACTAAACTGTGTAAGTAGAAGACGTTTCTCACCTTTTGAATATTCTGCTGGATATTCTTTTTTGGTAATGTGATTAAGCTAAGCTTCACATTTTGCCTTATCCATGAAAATAAATTTGAAATGTTTCACAAAGTAATACTTATTAATGCAACTTACAGCAAAATATATACTAACTAATACTGAATCCGTTGAGATCATCTAAGACTATGCAGAAATAAACTTGGGCTACGAATAATTAATGGTGGTCTGCACCTTAGAGTCGACCAATCAATTTTGTTCAGCTTTTGTCACCTGCGTGAGCAAATTCCATTCCAAGTCGAATAATTCCATGGTTCAACAAATGCTCAGCAGTCTTTATCTTAAGCCTCGGCTGGCTTCATGGACAACAATGCTTTTTAATTGATAGTGGCCTATCAAGGCTAGATCTAAATAGGTTTGCTTTAGCTGCGATAATTATTTAGTGGGTACTGCCTATAATTCTGTGAATGCCTAATCTTCGTCATTGAATACCAGAAAAGCAAGGGCAAGCATATATCCGGAAACCAGTAGGCCTACTTCACTTACAATCACTGGTTAGGACTTTCCTGTTCTAGGTAATAACTTGACACCAGCTAACAATAATAAATAACTAGGCCTAATAGGCTAACCAGATTAATGGATCAATCGTAGGCATTATACATATCAAAAGAATAACAGAAAATCAAGCGCAAGGTCATATCAGTTGATTGATACCAGATGAAGGGTAAGCCTAATCCGCATAAAGAATCGTATAGAAGCCAGTGCTAGCTCGTATCAGGAAGCCAGTGAGTTGTATAGCTAATAAGCTATCAATATGGCCTGATAATCTGACGCTAATAATATTGAACGACCAATATCCAACCATAGAACTTAGAAGAATCAGCGTGAAGCTAATTAGCGTTAGTTGGCATAAAGAATATAGCATTAATTAGTGAATGAATAAGAATTACTGATCACAGAATCTTCAGAAGCCAGTGCTAACTAGCACCCGTAAAAGTCTACTTGTAGTGAGAGCCATTTTCTTAATTATATATGTGTGTGTAATCTCTCCACTGCGTTTTAATGACATAATAAGCGCGCCCGACATTCTAGTGGTGATTTTACATGCCGCATTTGCTACTATAAAACATTTATTTAATAATTTTATTGTTTTATATCGTATTTATTTGATGTCCAATTCAACTAATAAACTTGAAAGTCATTTACTTAAGAAAATGTAGACTACGTATTAAATCCTATTCAAAATTATATAGAAAAGCCACCGAAAATAGAGGGGGCGATTTTAGTAAGGGGGAGACTTTGTATCGTAGATAGGGGAGATTCTATTTCAATGGGGGAGACTTTGTACCGATACAGAGTCTCCGGGGGAGACTCTGTTTCAGCCAGGGGGAGACTCTGTTTCGGGGGGAGACTTTATATCGTGACACCGGCTAATCTGATCTGACTTGCCCAAATTACCGCCTTAAGTAAAAATAAAACCTGTCTTGGTGCAGCAAACGCCCAGACACTTAAAATAGGTCTACGCGAAGTTTCATTTATGTTGAAAGTAAACTGAACTTTGCGCCCGTAGCAGCATAAACTTATTGTCGAGTAGCAATTAATATGAGTTATCAAGTGGCAAGAATATTAGTTCAAGGTGTATTTTAAGGTCAGTTAGCTAGTAGATTTGACTCAACCGTAAGATAGTAGAGCTCCAAGGCAACATCGAATGAGCAGATGGAATAGAGATAAGACATCAATCAATCAATCAATCAATGAATACTTTATTGTTCACCAAACAATTCACAATCAGCAATTAGACAGGCAAGACAATCCAGTGACAATGGGAAGACCCAAAGGAACAACAGGTTCCGCTAACAGGGTCGCCCTATTACTAGCAGGCATTACTCAAACATGCTTTACAATTGGTCGTAGTACACAGGTTAATGTCTTTTTTATTTCCTTTGAAAGTCATAAGCTTGTATGAACACAAATAACACAATTAACAAAAACATACTAAACATAAAGACGCAGTCTGTTTCTGCCGACGAGATCAGTGCACCAAGCACACAATTCCCTACAATAAACACAATTTGACATTCATGAATAAGACCATAGGTTATCTAATTAAGTTCAGCCATATAGTACGTCTTTAGATTATGTTTAAACAGATGTAGCGTTGGGATGCGAGTGAGTTCATTTGGCAAGGAATTCCAAAGTACCGGCCCATAGATTCTAATGCTATGCTGCCTAATTTTTGTACGCATACTGCACTGATGATACTTTTTAGAAGAACGTGGTCATGAATTTCAGAATTTTTACAGAACCATCGGTTAAAGCTTTCAGGTATTAAATTCATGTGGCATTTGTACATAAATAGCCCCACTTGCAATTTGTTAATGCGTTCAAATGGCAATATTCCCAGGTTCAGAAATAGGCCTTTGGTATGTGCTCTAAAAGGTGCATTACACAAGATTCTTATAGCCCGTTTCTGGAGTGTTGACAGGCAAGCTAACCGAGTTCGATAAGTGGATGCCCATATAAGATTACAATATGAGAGGTAAGGGTGTATTAACGAATAGTACAATTGTACAAAATGTACAAGTATGTATCGCGGCAGGAGATGCCGGACGGGAAATAATGCCAATGTTTTAGCCACTTTTGTCGAAATGTTGGTTATATGGTCTTTCCAGGATAAGAGTTCATCTATGTGGATTCCCAAAAATTTAACCGAGGCCACTCTATTTATACATTGCTTATCCATATCTATAGTAATTTTATCGTCGTAATTGGGAGCTATTATTTTCTTCGAGCAGAAGAGGATGTAGTTAGTTTTCTCAAGGTTTAAGGATAGCTTATTCGCTTTAAACCAATCACCCACCTTCACCAATTCAGTGTTTAACTTATTGACTAGTTCAACTAAAGAGCTGTCGGACATGAACACATTAGTATCATCAGCAAACATAATGAACCAGAGTAATGGTGAAGCGTTCGCAATGTCATTAACATATATCAGAAATAGCAACGGGCCTAATATGGATCCCTGAGGGACGCCACATTTAATCTCTAGCATGTGTGAAATCTGACCATTGTATGCGACGCATTGCCTTCTGCCCCTTAGATAGTCTCTAATCCAATCTAGACATATACCCCTTATGCCGTAGTTCTCCAGTTTTTTAATTAAAATTTCATGATTCACTGTGTCAAACGCTTTCGATAAGTCGAAAAAGACACCTATGGAGAAATAATTACTGTCTCTAGCCTCAGCGATCTTGTCATACATTCAGCAGGTTATGCATAACATCATGGTTGAACTTGTGGCAGTATCTGTAAGAACTGTATTATAACACTGCATTTATTCAGAGCATCTATAATAGAGCTTCTTCAGTATATTACTTAGAGACGCTCACAGGCCTATCTCGTCGGAAAAGACGTTTCCTAATGTTTATAGAAGGTGTATAATGAAGAATATCTAGCTAAGACAACGCGCAGCTCTAAAAGGATGCTTTTCGAGATAGACGGCTTAACGACCAAAAAAGTGCGACGCTTCATTGTCGAGGTGGGTGAAACAAACAAAAACAGTCCACTCCAAGGAGTGGAACGAAGATTTCTCCAGACGGCCAAACCTGAAATGGGGCAGCAGTGCTCGCGTAAATAGCGAGTAGCATTCCTCAACTGGTATCGCCAAACCTAGATCAAAATCTTAAATTGAGCGCACTGGGAAATCACTTAACACTAAACTTGTGATAACTTCAATAGATTAGTAGGCATACGAATAAGTAATATACTGAAGAAGCTCTAGATGCATACGATCAATCAATCAATCAGTCAAAATGTTTATTTGCAACTAATAAAACAGAATAATCAGGTAGACATATTGCAAATTGGCTACAAAAAGGAAGCCCTAAAGCGATAAAAAAATCCCGCTAACTTGGGATACAAAATAACTGATTAAGTTAGATGATTAATGGTGGCCTTAAAAGAAAGATTATCATTGCAAACATACTTGCAGTAGTCAGGGGGGAAAAGCAAGAAAAAGCAAGAAAAGAAACGAAGTGAAACGAAAACAGGAAAACAAGGAAAGCGAAACTGAAACAGTTACTCAACACTGTTGAGTTAATATACAATTTGAAACGAAAATACTTAACTACTAAGTAGAGATTAGATACTACCATGCCCAAACGGTCGAAAGGTCAGACAAAAGGTCGAAAGGTCGTTTATATAGTGCATTCTATAAGGTAGGTGCTTAACTTGTTTTGATTAAACAGATGCTGGGGGATAAACGTATTTCCACCAGCATCTGGTTATTCAAAAACAAATTAAGCACCTACCTTAGGGTCCGTCCATAAATGACGTCACGCGCCTAAGGGGTCGGGGTCGGAAATTTGTGACGATGTGCAACATGGGGTGGGGTCTGAGAAATGTGACGTCACATCAGGTCTGTTATTAAATTTAACAATTGACAATGATTTAATTTTAGCAATAACAGCACTAATTTTGAGTATTAAATTTTCATTATTTTAATTTATTTTTAATGTATACAGGTACCGTTATTAATAATTTTCTAATTATTTAAATATTTTGTCACCGTCAGATTTTAAAATATTCATGCTCTTCCTATTTGTTCCATGAAGGAGCATTTTGCTTCGCCATGGGAGAATGGAGAAGCATAAATTCTGTAAATGTTTGGATAAATTGCTTATATTAAACATTTTAATTCTAATGATTCTGCCAGAGCTTTTCATTCTTTGGAATGAATATGGGATTGTAGTGATTCTACTCTTTCCATTTTGCTTAATTGTTCTGCTACAAACTATTCTTATAATCTATAGTAATTGGTTAGACGATGAATATTCAAGTTTATTGTATGCAAATATCGGCTTTGCAACGACTCCTTTTCAATACCTGACTTAATTCTACTTTAATACAACACGGTGTGATTCTACTTACAGATTTTATTTTAGTCATAGTTACAGTTATAATAGTTGGTATTATTTTTTCGTTTTAGTTATAGTTATAGTTAATGGCTTTTTATTTTAGTTAATTTTATTTACTGCCTATAGTCATAATAAGCCTTAAATAAGGTTATGTGAATATGCTTACAGTCGCAGCAGCTGTGCTTATTAAGACTCGTTGCACCGTTTTCTTCAAACGGTTTTGAAGAAATGGTGTTCAGCTTTAGGAAAGCACGTTACCTTGATGCCAAAAATTCATCAATTCTGATGATGAGGGGTGCCTAATTCAGAGTGATCTGCTACCCTGTTTTTAATTATTGTTTTCACTTTGATAAATAAAGAATAAATTACCCTTACGATAATTGTGTTAGCTGTAACAACATCCAATCTCTTAAATGTATTATTCCTCAGTCTCGTAGTATGAAATATTGCATTAGCAGCGCGGCTATGTGAAATACTTAGTAATAATTAATTAACTACATGACATATAGAAATATTTCTATATAATGACACTTAGAGTAGAAAGAACGGGAGACGTTGTGAATCACCAAACACATTGAAAAAAAAGCCATTGGCACAGTTGAGTCTGTTAATTTTACTGCATACTAATTAATATTATCACCAGTTGTTATTGTCTTCGCTAGTTCCCTTCTATAAACCTCTTCCTATCCTATCACTCTCTGCAGCGCAGACTTCTTTGTATGTAGGTGGATGGCGAATAGATTAGTAATTTTTTTGCCAGCTATGAGCCGGTGTCGCGTGACAGAGTCTCCCCCTAAAAGTCTCCCCCGGAGACTCTATTTCGAAATAGATTCTCCCCGGCGGATCTGTTTCAGAATAAATTCGCCCCCGGAGACTTTGTTTCAGAATATAGTCTCCGGGAAGCGAAATATTTCATCCCCCGTCGAAATAAAGTCTCCCCGGGAGACTTTATTTCAACACAAAATAACCTACAGTAACATCATTATATTTTATTGCATTGTTTTGCTAACTGATGTAATATATTCGTTTGTAATGACAGTTAACATCATATGGACTAGCGCAGAGAGAGTGCCTTTTAGTAGAAATCTTGAAGAAGTGCTATATTAATGTTCATTTACATTACACTTATTATAGCTCACCAATCAACTTTATTTTAGCTTCCCTGGTTTAACAAAAGATTGAGTGTTTGGAATAAGATTCGTCTCTTCATCCAACAGGCGGAAAATCTTTAATGGTTTAAAAAATGTTATGCATTCATTTGGTATATGATGTCATTAAGACTCATTATTAATTAGCCTTATTAATTACTGCTAATCTGCTGGTTAAGTTGTCCTTTTCCCTTCTGTTTGTCTCATTTCGCTTAATGGTTTCATATTAGTTGCATATTTTAACCGTTCTGTTATATTGTTAAGTTAATTATTAGCAAAGTTGACCCTGTAAGCAGGATTTTCATCCTTTTTGGGCCTTCCTTGCCACCTCACTCACCTGCTTGATAAATGGAAGTTATATCAGTAACTTCATCCATCAGCAAAGTCTGCATTGCTGACACAGATTGAAACGGATTTCTCTCATTGACCACGTTCCTCATCTTTAGAATATTATGTTGCATGATCCTCTTCATTTTTGGTAACGTAATTAAGCAAAGCTTCACATTCAGACGTATCCATGAAAATAATTTTGAAATGTTTCGCTAGGTAGTACTTATTAATGCAACTTATACCCAATATATACTAACTAATATTGAATCCTTTACGATCATCAAAGCCTATACAGAAATAAACTTGAGCTACGAATAGTTAATTTATGTTGGTCTACCTTATAGTCAACCAATCAACTTTTTCTAGCTTTTATTACCCCCGTGTGCAAAATTCCATTCTAAGCCGAATAATTCCGTGGATCAACAAATTTAATGCCTAGTAGGCTTAATCTCAAGACTAGACTGTACTGGCTTCATGGACTACATTGGCTTCATTGGCCTATCGATACTAAATAGGTTTGGTTTAGCTGCGATTATTTAATGGGTAGTTCTATTGCCAATAATTCCGTGAATGCCTAATCATTAGCCTATCCATTAATGCTAGAAAAGCAAGGGCAAGCTCATATCCATAATCCAGTAGGCCTACTTCATTTACAATCACTGGTAATGACTTTCCTGTTCTAGGTAATAACCTGACACCAGCAAACAATGATAAGCAAACAATAGGCTAACCAGATGAATCACAGACAATCAAGCGCAAAGTCTTATCAGTTGACTGATACCAGTTGATAGGTAGGCCTAATCCGCATCAATAATCGCATAGAAGCCAATGCTAGCTCGTCATAGGAAGCCAGTACAGTTATAATTACTCGCAGGCTTTGTTTCAGACTACTTGTAATATAGCTAATAAGCTGGCCCGATACATCTGACGCTAATCATATTGAACGACTAATATCCAACACAATTTCAGTGGTAGGTCTAACCTTAGAAGAATCAATTTGAAGCTAATTATCTCTGCCTGGCATAATGAATAAGTACCAATTAGTGACTGGTAATGCTCAGAATCTTTTCAGCAAACAGTGCCAACTAGCATCAGTTAAAGTCTACTTGTTGTGTGAGCTATTCTCTTAGTTATAGCCTATAACAGTGTGTTATCTCTCCACTGCGTTTTAATTACAGAAGCCGTGATAAGCACGTCCGACATCCTATTTACATGATGCATTTACTACTATAAAACATTTATTTAACAATTTTCGCATTTAATTCCATAGTTGTTCCATGTCCAATTCAACTAATAAACTTGAAACTAATTTATTTCAGAAATGCACATATTAAATCCTATTTTAAATAATAAAGAAAAGCAAATGAAATCAGAGGGGGCGATTTTAGTAAGAGGAGACTTTGTATTGTAGATATGGGAGATTCTATTTCAATGGGGGAGACTTTGTTCCGATACAAAGTCTAGGGGAGACTCTATTTACAGCAAGGGGCGACTCTGTTTCAGGGGAACTTTATATCGTGACACCGGCCACATAGCTTAAAGCAACACTGAATATACATTAACTTTAATTTGTGACTGATTCGTACTTGGAAATAACTCCAGACAGCATTCCCACAATTGCGGTTGCTCAAGATCTATAGAGACATTTTGACTATAAGTTTCTTCTGACTACTAGTCAACCAGGGTCGCAATCGCTATAGAAATGTTTACGAAAAAATCCACTTACTTTAATAAAATGCGCCACTACTAGTGGGTTAATTCGTAAATCAAAAATCCATGGGTGAACATGGACTATTAGTTGTTGCGCATTTTCTCGTCTTCATGTTTGTCGATATTGCACTTCATATTTTCTCGTATTAACGAAAATAACAACGCTTTGCTATGTATGTAGAAGCACTCTGTTTGCAAATGATCCTCAGAATGTCAATAGCACCACCACAGCCGAGGCCGACATGTTCAACTTGGTAAATACGGCGACCTAAATTTCAAGACAGCAACTGATTTGTAAGGAGCACGGGTGTGATTAGTAACTGCTGTTGCGCCGGTGTCTAATGCACAAGGCATCAACCGATGGCACACCAAAACCAAGCCGTAATCAGGTCGACATCCAAAAGATCAGTCCGAAAGAGACAGAGAGACAGCCTACGGTGGGGTGCAGTGTCATTTAAAATTGTTTCTGTGTACTTAAACCCTTGTGAAATATCCGATTCTTCTTCGGGCCTTTTAAAAGGCTTTTATTTGTAACTATATGACCATAATCATCGCTCAGAAGCGACCTCTATAGGCTCACACGTGTCTGAGAAATGACTCTTATGTAAATCCGGTTCACTTGAATATTCATACATGTTTGACAGATGCTGGACAGACATTTCTTTCCAATTTCCTGCAGGCTTTCATCCTCCGACTTATTATAAGGCCTATAAACTATGCAGATATCTAACTTCCCTGTCTTCCCTGAATTTACGTCCTATGCGTGGCCTATATAATTATATGTCTATGTCTCTGTCTCTGTCTCTGTCTCGCTCTCTCTTTCTCTGTGACACTGTGTTAGTCTGTTTGTCTAGCTGCGTCTCCTCATTTGGCGTTTATCTCATCCAATATCCTCTACACGTATTTCTGGATGTGAATGTCCTTTTCGTCTCTGCAAACAATCAATTTGCATTTCTGTCTTTTGGTATGCGTGTCAAAGCGCGCAAGTTATCCGTCTCAGTCCGTCTGCTTCGACCTACCCGCCCTCATCTCTCTGTCTCTGTCTCTCTGTCTCTGTCTCTCTGTCTCTGTCTCTTTGTCTCTGTCTCTTTGTCTCTCTCCCCACTCTCCACAACTGCCACAGAAAGAAATTTCGACAGAAAGTTTAGAAGTTTCTAACGTTATCTGTTCTGTGACATTTCATTGCAATTATTGAACGAATTTATCGAAGTAATAAACAGGACTGCATCAACATCCACATATCTTTATTACTTATTAACTATTTTAAAATTTATGATGATATAGCTAATACGTCGTGAAGCATATGGACCTAGACCATCCGTTTAGCCTCCCGATGGTTCCTAATCCCAGGACACTGTGTACCAAATCGAAACTCCGCCACTGAACGTCCATGACACTATATATAGTGTCGGTTGTGCCAGTCCTAAGCCTGGATGAAGGCGGAGGGCGTTGCTAATGATCTTTGTTATAACACTACAGTGTCGTTAAACAGAAACTAGGGCCTGCCACTATACCAAATCGATATCCAAGGCTCAGCACTCTTAGTCGATGAACTTCAGTTTTTTCCATGACTGGTTTTCCGGATGCAATCGATTCGTAGGTGTGGAAGTGTGGAGAAACTCGATAGAGCATAAACAAAGAAATAAGTGAGAGACAACTGAGCTGTATATGGGTCATGTGCCTATGTCCACAATTCACAAACGAAGTAAATACTCGAAGGAGGATCTGGAAAAGGGAATACTGTGGGGAGACCATGACGCAGCTAAACTGGATGACAAACAAGGGACCTCTGATTGGGTTCCAGAGAAACAATTCAAGGACATGTCGTAGTACAGAGAAGAATGGTGCCCTTGGATACCCGAGTGTCCTTGGATACCTGGATCTGGTCCATAGAGGTATACCAAAGAAACTGATTATTACATGTACTTGCTTTGCAAAATAACAAGACAACAAGATATCAAGGTAACTTATTAATGACAGCTTTCATTTGTTTTCGAGTTAATGCAATTAAGGTAAGGCGCCTCCATTAGCAACCGTCCCCCAGAAACGTAGCGCATGCGTCAGGCAGGCAGGCTATGTAAACATTTTTTAATTAATTACTTATTGATTATTTATTGATTATTTATTCTATATTTATTCATTATGTTTATTTATTATTTATTCATTATTCATTATTTTGTTCATTTTTTATTTATTCTTTATTCTTTATATCTTCTTTATTTATTATTTCAAAACCAGGTTGAAAGGTCTTACAGCTGATGCACCAAAAAGCAGAAGCAATTCAAGAATCGAGCAACCTTTACTAGTTCTTGTGTGGTAAGAGTGCAATTTCAGTTGTTTTAGACGTATCGGGTCTAATCTCAGCGATAACCACTAAACCACGCAATGCACACCAACGACAATATTTTGTTTAAAACTTTAGTCTTACAGACACCAAGTAAGATGCTGCAAATATGGTACAGGCATTTGTGTCTATTTGTGTAAGGCTGAATCCTACAAGGGCATGAATGTTCAACGCAACTCAAGTGTTGGCCTGCCAATCGGCTACAAAATCGGCTACAAAGTGAAACTTAATCTCAAAGTATGCTCACAATATGCGGGCTGTCAGTGCAGAGTTGCATCCTAGTCGACTTTCTAGTAACCAAAACAGCAGCAACAACGTTCTATTCTAGCCTCAAGCCCGTCCTTTGTAACCGTACTGGGGCCGGGAGCACTTCTGAGTAGTAGCCTTCTTCAAGGAGTTCTATATAAATCTGCACGTGTTGTCCGATTAAGGTGTGTTCTGAACGAATAAGTAATATATATAAGTAATATATATAAGTAATATATATATATATATATAGGTATAATGTAATGTATGCCATTACGTGTATAGTGTTGCATTTGACTCTCTTTGGCAAGCAGTTTCAACCTATCTTAAAACGCAACTGCTCAGATCATTTGGATAGTAATATGTGCAGCGCATTTGAGAGCTATTATAGGCCAACTTGAAAATTTAATTCGCTTTGACTCCTGGTTATGAAGTATCTACCGTTAGTTTGCTCTTTCACTGGTATTTCCGCGCGGCTTGTACTTTTGCCGTCGGGGTCTTGGACAAACCATAGACTCGATTCATCCAAATGGCCCTAGAGTTACTAACTGAACAGTAGGCCTAAACTGCTAAGGAAGTCATCGCATTGGTGCTGACCGTTCGTTCTGCTGTGTGTTCGGTATACGTTCAGGAAAAGACGGAATATATAGAATCGGAAACGCTCCTATTACCATCCAAGGCGATGATATAGAGGTCGCGGGTAAGACTTACAAGGGAACTCCGGGGCTATGGGAATTGATGACGATGAAGAAACCAGACGAGATGATATACAATCAAAACGATCTGGATAAGTACGAGGATATTTTAATTCGTCGGGTGCTTTGTATACGACGACAAAGGCAAATATTATCAAACCCAAATCGTCTAAAAGCGATAAATATAATAAAATCATTAAACCGATGCGGAAAGATAAACCCTCAACAGGTGAAGGAGTCATTGTTATTCCGCAAGACCCTAATGCGCTAGTAAAAATGTTGTCTTTACGAATGGCTAGTTTCCAAGCGGGTAATACGGGTGTTAGAAACGAGATAATCGGTATATGCGAGGAACTGAAAAGACAAGGGGTTATAGACACAGACTCGTATAAAAACTTAATGTTGTAATTATAAAAATGCTTGTCGTTATTAAAAGGAGATATAAGAAACAACACGTTATAGGAGGAGCTGGAATATTCGATACTATTACCGGAGTTTTCAAGAGGCTCTTTACATCAGGCGTTGCTAACCGAGTCGCTTCAACCGCTCTTAGCGTGGGCAAAGACGCCGCGAGAGAGTTGGGTAAAAAAGCTCTAGAGGTTGGAAAGAATACCGCCGTAGAAGCTGGTAAAAGATTGGTAGATAAAGCCGCCGCAAAACTGTTAGCATCGACGGTACTATCACCGCACGCTGTCGAAAATCGAGAGGTACCACCACCACCAACGCTTACTCGAGAGAATGCCGCTGTCTTAGCGAGGTTAATCGATAACGGCGTGGGGCTCAATGCTGAAACTAATATTAATAATATATTAGCCGGTAACGGATACGGAAAAACTTCGAATGCCGTGTCCATTCAAGATCTCGTGAGACGTCTCAACAACGGGGCTCGGACGATAACTATATAAAAAAATCTCCTCGGTATATAAAAAATGCAATCTGATATTCTAGACTTTACAGAAGCCTCGTCAGTCGACGAAGGAATTGAAAAATATGAGTGGCACGAATACGAACCAGTAGCTAGATCGAATCTTAACTCAGCCGGTGAGATTCGTATAACTATAGAAACCCAAGATTTATTTTGTCATCCCTCCGAGTCTTACTTGCTGATCGAAGGTAGGTTTGTTAAAAACGATGGTATGAATACCGCATACGCTAACGCCGACGCAGCAGCAATCGTCAACAACGGGCTCATGCACCTTTTCAGTCAAATCGGATATTCCCTATCGAGTCAAGACATGGAAACGATATATCACCCGGGACAAGCGACGACCATGATGGGTTTGTTGAAATACCCGAACGATTTCGCCCTAGCGCAAGGTCTCAACCAACTGTGGGCTAAAGATACAACTGCAACCGCGGTTATAGCGGATAATACGGGGTTCGCGACTCGTCAAGCGTACCTTATTCAAAAACCGACTACTAAAGGAACGTTCAGTTTTATCGTGCCCCTTAGCCATATTTTCGGATTTTGCGAAGATTACGATAAAATAGTATACGGAGTGAAGCACACGCTAACGCTTGTTCGCAAATCGGACGACGACGCCATCTTTAGACTCGCAGCTGCGGATGCGGGAAAAGTCGACGTTGCGAAAATCTCGTGGTTTATGCCGCACGTTACTCCGTCGGATGCGCAAAGGACGCAGTTATATAAAACTATCGAATCTAAAGCGACAGTACCAGTTGCCTATCGCGCTCGTCAATGCGAAACTATCACGCTTCCTGAAGTGACGACATTTCCCTGGCGTCTTAGCGTCAAGACGGCTCCTGAACAACCTAGGTGGATAGTCGTCGGATTTCAAACCAATCGCGATGGGGACCAAGAACGTAACCCATCGATCTTCGATCATTGTAACCTTAAAAACGCGTTCGTGATGTTGAATCAAGAGAGATACCCAGTCGTCGACTACGATCTATCGTTCCCCAACCAGAAATTCTCGAGAGCTTACAGAGACGCGGCGATGTTTAGCGAAAAGTTCTACGGAATGGATCAACTGATTACGCAAAGTAACATCACCCCAGCCGATTATAAAGATCTTTATCCGCTCATGGTATTCGACGTTAGTAAACAATCGGAAAAACTGAAATCGTCTGTCGTTGATATCACGATTAGATTTACTTTTAACGCGGCAGTTCCCGCTCATACACAAGCTTTCGCGGTTCTAATTTCGGATAAGTTGCTAAGGTTCCAATCCGATGGACAGAAAATGAGCGTGGTGTACTAAGCGTCTAATTGGAAAAAACATTTCTTAATTAAAGAAAAATCTTGTATTATATAAAATAAAAAAAATGGAGCTGACTTTGCCAGAAGCGAAACAATTAATGAAACAACACAAGATTAGTGGGAGATCATTTCTAAACAAATCGCAAATGATTTCACTGTTAATCGAGAAAGGAGTGCTTTCGCGGAAGGACTTGAGCACGAGCAAAAATCACGATAGGTTGAAACGTATAAGAAAGCATCCGAGACGCGTAGAAATTTTTGATAAGGAAACGGGTGTGACGACTGTGTATCGGTCGATATACTCCGCGGCTAAAGCGTTCAATCAAAACCCGGGCTTCATAGCGATGTTTAACGGGAAAGTTTATAAAAATAGATACGAAATTAGAGTGTGCGAGGATGAGAAAGATCTAATCGACTTCACTGAGAGTGAGGAGAGTACTAGTACAAGCAGTGATGAAAGTTGTGATGAGAGTACTTGTGTTACCACTAGTGAGGAGATTACCACTAGTGAGGAGATTACCACTAGTGAGGAGATTACCACTAGTGTTGAGAGTACTTGTGTTACCAGCAGTGATGAGAGTTACAGCTGCAGTGAGGAGAGTAGTACCAGCAGTGATGAGAGTTACAGCTGCAGTGAGGAGATTACCACTAGTGATGAAAGTACCAGCAACGATGAGAGTGGTAAAGCAGTGACGAGAGTTACAGCTGCAGTGATGAAAGTACAAGCAGCAATGCGGAGAGCAGCGGCGGCGATGAGGAGAAAGAACTAATTAATACCGGTTAATTATAAGAATTTAAATAGAACTGAATAATTTCTATTTAAATTTCGCTATTTATGTATCGTAAATGTATAATTGCATGAGCTCAATTCCCTGGTTAAGCCACTCATCGTCCGTTACCGTAACTCTGTAATACTTATAAGCGGTCGTCGTTGAAACATTATAAAATGCCGGAAGCGCTAGTACCGCAGCATTCGTTGATAATAATGCCGTAAACGTTGTTCCATCGTTACTCCCGGTGAGACTAAGACCTTGAAAAGACAATGCAGTCTTGAACGAGAGTCTCCAAATTATAACAGGCTCGGGACATTCTATCTGTATCCAAGCCGTTATATTATCACCTTCAATCCAAGCAGCGCTGGATGTGAGATTATTAAAAGCTCTGTAAGCCTCGTGTCCGACCTTACTCGAACTGGCACTAGCGATGAAACCGGTTACACTATCGTTTGCTTCCAAATTAGGAATATATCCGACGCGACACTTTTTCCAAGACTTATCGACGTAATTCTTCGTAGCCGCGTCTTGAGCTTCGGCGGGATCGTGTAAACCGACGATATATTTTTCATTCATCGTGATATTTTCATACAGTTCGATTCTACGATCGGTAGACGATTTACAGAATCTTATAATATCGTTCTCCCCTAGCTTGCATAAAAATCCGTCAGTAGTTTGCAGCGTAATAGGAGCGTTCGCCTGACATTGCATTTTATTCGTCATACTACCCAACAATAAAACGAATTGTTTATTTCCTCTCACATCCTTGCAACCCATCGTGCGCGTACGATCGGCGCCGAAGTTTAACAATAGATTACCCGTCATAGTATCTCCAGTCTTCGATACCTTAGTAGCATCTCGTTCGTCAACGTATTTCTTGTTAGCTAAATGGTCGTCGGCGGTTGGAGCCGCGCTATTAGTGATTTTATCAGCGACTAGAGCAGTAGCCTGGCTAAAGCTAATGGCTTCATCACCGTTACCAGCTGAGGGATAATCGAGCGGTAATCCAACGAGGAGATGACCACCCATATCTATATCTCCGGTAATGTCGTTGCTTCCATCCAACCTTAGAAAAGTATTATTTATCTGAGTTAGCGTAACACCACCGGCTACAACTCTCTGCGTGGATCCTGAATCTGTATGGCCAAATTTGTCAACAGGCATGTTGCGTTTTTAATAAATGCGATATTATTTCTTAGTATAAATCGTTCGCTAAGGAAACAAACTCTGCGCGATTTAGAAACATATCGTTTGTATACGCGCGATATGTTTCTATAGTCCACGATATATTTAGTACAGAAACTCAACCTGCAATCCGCATCCACTAGCACTGTTAACGAGTGTTGTAGTAGAGCATGAGGCATTTGTTCTTATTCGTATACCGATCCGGTTACCAACGTCTAGAGAAACGGCAGGGCTTGGTAATGTAGTAGATGTATCCCATATAGTACCACTGGTATCGTTCCGTACTCCATAGTCCATAGTTTCGATTAGCCCACTCCTGATAATAGCGTATGAAACACGTAGCGATGAACCCAAAGGTGTGGGGGATGCGAGATATTTAATATTCACGAACCCACCTAATCTATATACGCCCGTGCGAGGAATAGTTATTAAACCGATCGCCGTCGTATACGCCGAATCCGTATTTATATCTATGGCAGTTAATTTATTATGCATTGCTTCAACGTCTTCGCGTTCAGCTCCTACACGTATTTCCACCCCACTCTCCCGTGTTTCTCTTAACGCGCAAATAGACGCTCCGGTTGTTGGCCTCCAGTTCGGCGATAACGCGGGCGCTGCTGTAATAGGCCCAGCTATTCCTTCGAATCTGTATATAATTCCGCTCGTAGTATTTCTAACTAGATTACCCGGAGATACCTTCATTCCAGAAACGTAATCTCTAATGGCGTTCGAAGCAACGCGTAGGTCGACGTATTTCTTATTAGTTAGATGATTATCTTCGGATGGAGTATACGTCGTCGATAGGCCCTCGATTGTCTTGCCGCCTAGGTCTAAATTTCCTACGAAGGCGTTAGTACCATCTCGCCTTACAAAAGTATTATTTACTTGCGTTAACGTAACGCCTCCGGCTACAACTCGTTGCATATTACCAGAGTCCGTATGACCAAATTTGTCAACAGGCATTGTTTTTAAAATATACGATATTAATTTATTAATATAGATCGTTTATGACTTCTTGAAATTTACAGCCATCGTTGCAGGTTTTCTTCAGCACGTATAGACACAGATGCCCACAGAATACTTCGTTGTCCGGCTGTATTCGTTCGCTGTTGTAATATACGGGATCGCCTAAATACTTTAACAGTTCAGTAGGTGGCGGTAATCCGTAGCTGTCGAAATAAAACTTGTCGTTACCGTTCTTAAAAAAGCTGCAGTAGTGGGTCCCCTTCCCATTAGAATCATCTAGGTTCAATATTCCGCACTCGTTCCGTCTTGGTTTTTTCGGTAGAGCGTCTCGCATAAAAAATCCTCTGAAATTCGGGATATTCAGCTTCTTCGCAGCATCTAATAACTCGAAATTTGTTAACGGTTTATTCGGAAGAACTACGCCTTCAACGTCTATGTTTTTTACAGTAGCAGCACTCATTTTATATTTCTGCTAAATGTTTTAAAAAGTAATCCGCTTTCACTTCCTGCATAACATACAGCCAAAGATCTATTTTATTTGATTTTTGGATATTTTTAACCGGTGATAAAGGACGAATGTTTTTCCAGTTCATAGCTTTATGAAGTTCTTCCTCATCTAACAAATTGAATGATGATATCGGTAAAACGTGGTCATGGTGCCACGCCGAGCCATAGTTATCCATAGTCATACCTTCTTCGAATTGAAATTTAATCCATTTGGTGAAGATTTCAAAGTCGATACCGATAAGTTGTAGCGTTGATTGTGATTTCGACTTGCCTTTTAATGCTTCACTAAGTCTACTTCTCATATTTGTAACGAGTTTAAATTCTGGGTCGTATAACTTTCGGGTTTTACAATACGCGTTATTATATTTATTTTTACAATTTTTACATAAATTATCAAACCCGTCTTTGGCATACCTGTATTTTACGGTATTCTAAAATATTCTTTTCTCTATTACAACAGCTGCAAACTTTTTTATCTTTCATTTCCCTCGTCTTGAGTTGAGAATATTTTAACCTAAATTCCTTTGCTTTGTTATTGCTGCATATTTTACAACTAGCTTGATACCCGCTCTTACTATATTTATATTTATTAAATTCGTTTAAGCTTTTTTCAATTTGGCATTTAGTACATATTTTATTAACTTCCATTTTATATCCGTTTATTTATTCTATTCTTTAAGCGAATAGTGACCGTACGATAAAGTGTGAACACCGTCATGCTGAATCAATCGCTTATCGTCGTCTGCTGATAGAGCCACTTTATTCACTTCCTCTGTGTAGATTTCATGGTGGTGGGATCGAATCACATTCATCGTTCTTGACTGTACTCGTTTAGTGAACAGACAGTCTTTATAGTCTTCGTGAGTTATTGCGTTCTTAACTACAGACTTCTTCACCCCTTTGCACTTTTTATGATCTACTCCTGACATTTTGTATGAATATAACTTCGACCTCAATCCAACGAACTCTTCGATCTGTTTGCCTGCTGCTTCGTCCTTAAACATACCAATAACCTTTTTATTCACTCCGTGTTCTATGCCAGATGAATGGTCTTTTGGGTAATCGCTTGTGTCGAACCTGCTTCTAATGTCAGGAGCGATATCAGCGTAAAAATCGTCTGTTTTAATTTCATAAGCTAGAGAATCCGTATCTGTGAATAACAGTTTTGACCTATCTCCGTATTTCTTCTTAATGTAATTATAGTGAAAATCAAACATTAAAGTTTTACTTAAATCTAAGATACTCATGCCTAAGTATATAGGCTTGTTATAATATAGCTTCGTTCGTTTCATATGAATCGCGATTAGGTTTTCATCAAAAATTGTGCGAGTGTCGTAGTTAGTTTTCGCTGTTAGTTTTATCGCTTGCTTTTCGCTGGAAACTAGTTTAATATCTACGTGATTCTCTATATTTTCACAAGTTTTCCCAAAGACAGAGTTGTTCATTAACTTAAAAAAGTCTTTCTCAAAATCGTTAGTAGCCCTAGTCCTCAGGCCGGTATTTAGATCTATATATTTTTTCAGCCAGGCACTTTCTTCGAACTTAATTCCACGATGAATTTTGGTTATCTTCAAGCCTAAACTTTCGTACAGCTTTAAATTTTCGTAATGAACTATATACTTTACTTTATCGTTTAGGTTTGGAATAAGTTTAGGCACGGTTGAAGATTCAGGTGTAACACTCTCTGGAGCGAGCGGGTAATCGTTATGAAGATCATGCAGATCTTTCGAATAATGTAGGTCCACTTCTAAAATACTAGGCGTCGTTCTCCAATCGTTTAGCTCTTCATCACTCATCCACTTAAACCCGTGAGTTGGTAGCGGTTTGCACATCGCCCAACCGTATAAATTATTCGCGTCAAGGTACGCTATAAACGACGAAGGCTTGCTCGCGTCAAACGAGGGCATGTACTTATTATTCGCCTGCGCATAACGATGCGAAATTGTGCTAACACCACCTCTTATCCCGTGTTTAACCATCAGTATCATATCGTAGTCGCTTAATAATTCCAACTCTACACCGGTCAACTTTAAAGCAGCATCCCAAGCAAGACCCGGGGAAGTATAATACCAAGCGGGGTCGAGATCGTAGTTCTCGCAGCACACGTCTCTGAAATTCTCAAAGACATCGGCGAGTAGGAGAACATCAGACAGATTATATAAATCGTGGTATTCTCGCAATGTTTTACATCCAAATTCATTCCATACCACCCGTGCGTGATCGTAATCTTCATCGCTGATGTCCGAGTCGATTAGTTTAGAATAGAATGCGGATTTGGGAGGTAATTCGGTTTCGTTTAATCTTTCAACGCCACAGACATAATCGTAAGGGTAGACTCCTTTTTTGAGTAATAGATCGAGCTGCCTACCTTTATAAAATTCACCTACATTCTTACACTGATCTTTGCTTAGGTTCTTCGATAATGCATCGAGACTGGAGGGCATGAATCTAAAACTGTCGATGAAACGTAATTCGCGTTTAACCTCTACTTCCTTATTTTCTTTATTCACAAACTTATCAACCACAACTTCTCTGCTAAATGAGATGTATTTTTCTTCATTACAAGGTATGCAATTAATCTTTTCGTTATCAGCGCCTCGTAGTTTCTTCACGAAAAGATGAGCATCGTATCCGGTTAAGTTATGTAGTAGTACCGGGAAAAACTTGGGGACCTTATAGCTTAAATTACAACTGTTATGGGTCGCCCCTCTGAATTTACCAGTTAAATGACAGTGGTCACGAACTCGATCATCGCCTAGTTCGCCTTCGCAAATATGGCAAACAGTGGCCGAGTCGTATAGCTCCTTGTCTTTCTTCCTGAATATCATTTGTTTTGGAAATTTAAATCGTTTATAAATATCTTTTATATTCTCTATAAGAGTGTCTATAAATATCTGCGCTACATCATCGTCTTCGTTCTCCGCTGTGAATGTTACGGGAGCTTGTGAATATAGGTCATCGTCGAAACATTTTATATAATAACAGAAAGAACTCGGAACGTGTTTTTGGTATTTGTTAGTATAGGACGCGTTAGGATTTGGTTGACAAGTGTCTATAGGTTTAATGAAGCTTTCGAAATCGGCGTACACTACGAAGGGGACTCTCATCTTTCTATAATAATTTTTAAAACTCAACATAGTTCCTGGTTCTGGCAGTTCTATCTTTTGCGCTTCGTGTTGGGAACAGTACTCGGTGTGCCTGTTCAACGATTCCACTTCTCTATAACCGTTTAAACATCTTCTACAATAGTGCATCGAATTATGAGATTTTTCTGTTCGCAAACTCATCAATTTGTTGAAGTTTTTGATCCAACAGTAATGCCTATTTTCTCCGTCGGATATAAGCATTAAGTCTACACAAACCTCGCTTTCATGCTTCGATATATATAATGGGTATACGTCTTTTTCGAAGCCGAATACGTTAACGCTAATGTTATTATTACGTTCGAATTTACCTATTATATTAGCATCAGCGGCAACTGGGAACGTGATGCCACTCCAATCGAGCTTCTTAGATTGTTCTATTAAATCTCTAGTGATTCTATGCGGATTGTCTTCTGTTGGATTCAGCGCTCTAGTGATGCACCATTTAAAACATTCATCGTCGTCGTTGTTTTTCAAATTAATAATAGCCTTTTTATTAGCTAAATACTCAGGAAGTGGAATATAAGAACTACCTTTTAACGGTTGGTATTTTACCGTATCGATATCCAACTTCGCAACGGATTTAAACCGCCAATTACTACCTCGCATCTGATAACTCGCCATGCTCTCTTTAATTTTATCCACTGCGCCGCTATATATTTCACCCACGTCAGTTGCGTCTAAAATGATCTCAGTCTTCGATTTAAAATTAGGTTCAGCTTCGACTACTTCCCCAGATTTCATATCTACTTTCTCCATCACACACATCAGATTGAATTGAACTTTTACCCCTCGATTTTTCGTTAGCAGACTGACTACCTGCGGTCTTACAGCATTGAGGAAAGATGTGCAGTCGATTCCACCAGTTCCTTCAATCGTGTATCGCTTAGTAAATCCCTTAATAGCAGTCGCGGTCTCTAGGATTTCAATCTTCTTTTTATTGATTTTGCTAAAAATACTCGAAATCTTTGACTTCAACGAGACTAATTTTTCATTCACGGGTTTCTTTTCTCGAGGAGCTACGAAATTAACCATCCAATCCGAAAAAGCGTTAAGTTTCGACCTTACCTTATTCTTCGCTTCTGTCAAAACATTATTAAAACGAGATTTCCAATTATTAGACGGAGGTGTATACTTACCTGGAACAAGCGTTGGTACCTTAATGTCTGGAACTGGAGCGTCTAGCAGATCGCTTCCGTGTCCGATCTTAACGCTTTGCATAAGTCTTGATGACACGAATTCTATGAGATCCGCTTTTAGCAACCTCGAATAACCCTTCATGCCTTTCTCTTTGGCAATATTTCGTAATTGTTTTACTGATTTCGTCGAGCAGTCCATTTTATATACAGAAGATTTTTTCTTTAAGCTCTTTCGTAAAATCAAATGACGTGTTCATTTTTGAGTAGTCTGGTTTATATATATATGAGGAATTCGTTTTTCACACGAGCTTATATAGGCCATCAACTTATATACTCGAGGATCACCCCAACCATTACGCCATTGACTCATCGATCGATACCACGAGAATATTCCTAACTATTACACTCATAACTCGACGGGTGAGTCTTTATCCTTTGCTTTTGACTAAACGTGAAATTTAAAGCTGTTTTAGGTGGAAATGATGGAATTTAAGCTAAATTGCCTTAACTGTTCTAGCCGCCTAGATTTATAACTACTCGCACAATTATTGTATCTCTTACCTACAATACTCTTCAGATCACTCAACTATTTTTTTCATTTGCGGGCTATGCGCCATCTGTTAATATCACCTCTACTCCGCTTGCTGCTCTAGTAGAGCCTTCCTCTCGCGACTGAAAACCGAACCTTCAAACTAGCCTACCTTGATTCTACTTATGCGCCACCTCGCGATCAACATCATCGACTTAAACCGTAGCACTATGCTCTCTCATTTTCTTGACCTCCTCGGATTCTGACCCGGCACCGGAAACGACCAATCAATATGGTTATAACGGACTTGATTTAATATAGCGCCGGTGGTAATTAGGCTATCTGACGTGGCTTTTGTGTGGTGCTTAAATAACGAAGGTCTAAATTATACGGCATTACTAAAATATACATCAAAACCTTCATCCCTCTACCCACTAAACTTACAACCGTCTCCACCAACTTCGTGTGCTATATATTTTGTCTTTGATTTATTAGATCCACAGGAGTGGTTATGCGTTCGAAGGCTATTTTAGATGAAATAAAAGCATGAAATAGCTATCCAGCAAACGGATAACCTACGGGATGGTCCCGCGACAACTCGTCTACAGACTTCGTCTACGAAACTTCGTCTACAGAATATCTACCGACATTCGGCTACAAGTGTATCTGTATTAGGGTGGTCCTTAGCAACATGGGAAAAATTTCTTTTAGCTTTTACTCTCTCCCACCATATCATCTTATACTCCTCCAGTAGAAACTTATTGCTGCCAAAACTGGTTGGATTGGTGCACATTTAGGGTTTGCCAAATCCACTTCTTTGTTGGTGCTATACAAAAAGCTATTATATAACTATATGAAATTGCGAATGGTTAAAACGCGTTTATCCCAATAAGCTGAGATCCAAGGTCAAAGTACATACTATATACTCAGACGTAAAGTGCATTCTATTCAGTTGTTCATATCTTTGTCTTTTATTTGCTGAAAATAGCCTAATAATTTATAATTGGAACTTTTTATAATGAATAAGTAGTTATTAACTGCGGTACTCCATTGGAAATGCATCGCAACTTGTCAGATATATTAACTATAACAATGCAACGGGTTATAGGTGCGTAGAGCAGGCAACCAATAAATAGTGAGTTGACGTGACATTCTATATCAATTTGATGCAGTCGAACAAAAAACAAATTAATTGATATGTTAAAGAAGGAGGGTGATAAACACTCCTCTGTTTCACACCAGATGCCACATAAAAGCAGTATGAAAAGCAGCTGCACCATCGCACTTGAACCAGTAGTTTGCTATAGTTTTCTAAGATAGAGGAGACGAGCAAATGGACCGATTACCAGTCCCAATAAGCACTTGAGATCCAAGGTCAAAGGATTTGGCATTGAATCAATTCCTGTCTGTTCCGATGCTGGCTTACGGAGTTGGTTAGGCAATGATATATGCAATGATTGGGGTTCTGTATGCAGGGACGGTGTAGGAGGCAGGGTGGACTCTAGGCACATTTTGTACTCTAGAGTCCATGATACCTATAGGCATCGTGAACTCTAGAGTGCAATTAAATTAAATTAATCGTAATCGTAATTTCCAAACTTCTATAGCGCCACTCGAAAGCCAAGCGCATGACACCAACTTATTCACGAGCGCTGCTTCTAGTCAGATGGGTTGTCCAAAAGAGTAGTCCTGTTTCCAGAGGATCAGAGAGGGCAAAGCAGATGTTACGGTGGGTGTCTTTTAGGTCGAGGATTGGAAGGTACAAGAAGAAACGATAGTGTTAAACAACATTTTATAAACTGTTTATAGCACGAGCGGGACGCTTATTTATCGAACATACCATATGATGTACTCTAGAGCAGGAGCGTCCATCCCCCTTACGCCTATGAATCATTCCCCCTCTGGTCATCAGATCCCCCCAAGACGACAGGCCCATACGATTGGCTGATTTTCGAAAAAAGAGAAAATATCGATTATCGAAATTTGAAGCACAATTTTTCCGTTGGATTCTTTAACTTTTAGTTCAATAATCAAGCAACGTTAAGCATTATAAAATATGAAGACTTGTACACAGACAGAGGCATACACCCAGGGCGGTCAGACAGTATACTAGGCTAACATAAGTACTAAAATTACAATAGGTGCTTCTTCAGAGCAGCAGAGTGCGTAGCCAATTAAGCGATCAATAATTTCGTCCAGTTTTAGTGATAGGGTAGAGTGTCGTTCATAAGCTAATACTGTCAGAGGTGCAAATGTAAGACAGTAGCCTGCTTACAAGAGAGTAAAGTAAAGTAAAGAGTAATAGTAACGATAAGGTAAGAATGACTAAGAATATAATACGAATACTGCCTCTGATGCGACGACGGAAGCAACAGCAGCCGCCGCTGATGTCAATCACGTATACGCTGTCATGTCGTTATACCGGGTGGCTCATTAAAAACGTTCCCAAACTTTGTTAACCTGGCAATTAAACAATTTTAAAGTAAATTCAATCATATTACATCAAACTAATCATAATTCATATTTGTACAGCACAGCCAAAATTTAGCGCAAAATACTCAACAGTTTGAGAGAAATTGTTGTTAGAACTGTATGACCCATGGTCAAAACTTTGCACAGTTGTTTATGATGACATTTTACGCGAACAGATCCTCCGCCTTCTCTTGTAACGACCCTTAAACGCTGTTTCCACTGTCCTATTGACTTCTGTATCTGTGTGTCGTCTAATGGAGACCATTTTTTGCTTCAATGACCTGCTTAAGTTCGTCAGTATTTAGAAACAGTTTTCTGCGACCAGCATACACAAGCTCCTTTAGGGCGTTCCATACATAGTAGTCCAGAGGATTTAGATCGGGAGAGTTTGGTGGCCAGGCATCACTGTTGATAAAATCAGGGGTGTTTGCTTGAAGAAATTGCTGAGCCAATCTGCAACGATGTGAAGGAGCAATGTCTTGTTGAAAGATGTAATTGTCGTCAGGATAGAGTCTACGACATTGGGGAATGAGCTTATTGCGTAACAAACCGACGTAACACTCTCCATTGACTTTGGTTTTCTGAGGATCAATGACGATGATGTCTGTTTTACCGTGCATCGAAACTCCAGCAGATAGCATTATTTTTTTAGAGAAACGACTAGTCTCATGATAAAGTCTTTCTGGAATAATTGAAGACGCTACCAGTTTCAATAAGCTTATTAATGACTCGGTTTATGCTTTGTCTTGACCAATTTTTACGCGGATATTCCTGAACGATTCGCTTGCCTCGCCTTGACCCTTCTCCTCAAATGATATCTTAATAACAGCGAGATCATCATTTGAAAACACCATGTTTTAATGTTTACTACTTCGAGGACTAGTTTAATCAAGATACTCTTGTTACTTCGCGGCGAAATAAATGACGTAGTTTTGTGCAAAATTTGTAAGCAGGTATGACGTCATAACCTTGCCGCAGGGTGTGACTTAATAAACGTACTCTCTTGAAATTTGACACTTGTGCACAGAAATAATTGCTTAACATTTGGTATAAATTAAAATTTGATATATCTGAAATTAGATCTTTGCCAGGTTAACAAAGTTTGGGAACGTTTTTAATGAGCCACCCGGGTATATATATATATATATTTTACCCCGCCTGTAACTTGCGATTGGCCGAATGACCAACCCTGAGCCGATGTATGATACGTGAAAGTGAGTTTCTTATAAGCAGATAGAAGAAGGAGATAAAGTTAGTTCGCAAGTCGCAGTTCTCGAGTGAAGGCAGATATGGAACTCAGGAGGAAGGCAGAGGCGTCGGAATTGGCAAGGAATCGAACCTGAAGCAACAGAGACGATTTCAACTCCACACGTACGAGATTGAAGAATGTCCTCAACCATGCCTCGAGCATTTATAAACTAGAGTTAGGTCCCGCTAATATATCCCGGAGGAAACGAGAAGAATTGGACGATGAAGCCCCAGCCCGAACACACAGACGACGAATGATGCACACGCTACCGACAAAGGAAACGCCCCTGTGAAAGCTTGTGTTGGTTGCGTCTAGCGAAGAGAAGGCCACTATTGAAACAGGTCTGTGAAATACCTTAGAGATTATTTACCCTGTTTAGTCTTTAACTCATACAGATACAGCACTAGGTGCCCCGTCTAGTAAGACTAGTAACATTTCTGTACGTGTCAAAGGTTCATTTGGATGTATGCGTGATAAATGATTGCATAATTGTGTTTAACCTAATACTAGTTAGATTGTGCTTTTGTTCAGATTGACAATAAATACTTAGAAAATGTCTGAAAGTCATTTAGAGTTAGGATTAGAAGTAGAAGAGGAGCCTATAGCTAGAGCAAGTGTTCCCCCACCGATATGACCACCATTCTGGAATCAGTAATGTCTAATCTATCAGACATAGCTTCAGCTCAGGCATCTTTAGCTACAACGCAGGCGTCCTTAATGAATGCGCAAGAGAGTCTGGCCACTTACCAGATTAATCTGTCAGAGCAAATGTCTGAAATCACTAGCCACCAATCCGATTTGTCACATAGCCAGCAAGAGTTAAGTGAACGAATATTAGACATAGAAGATGTAGTAATCGAGAGAAGTAGAGTGGATCCAATCACCCCGAACCCAGATCTCTTTCAACAGGGAGAGGTTGTGAATCAAACGATCACTGGCCTGCCACTTAAACACCTTTCGTCACGACCATGTAATACAAGTCGTGACGAAATATTATATTATAATACAAGTCTCCTCAGCCGAGTCGAGCCATCTAGGTTCGAATCACAGGAAGAAGACTTCCGACAGGAAGCCAGTACCTCTCATTTCGTGCCCCGCAGAAGTAACCGAATCAGAGAACGTCGGCTTACTAAGTATGGGTTCGAATCCGAGAACATCTCATCATTCAAGGATCCACATTTCGCATCTAGCACCTCATTCCCACCCTCTATGGTAGCGCGTGGAGGGGAGGTGTCCCAAACTCTGTTAGACGTATCAGCTGATGGCCGTATGCCTTCAGAAAAGATCCGAAAGAACTACACAAACCAGTCACCAACCATGCGTGGTTGATCTCAGTCGATTTTTCGCAACGCTCAGCTGAGCAGCTTGTCACCGCAAAGGAGACCAGGATTGTGTAATAAAATGTTGAGCATGGTATATATAGCCTGAAAGT